>JAKRSK010003420.1:13412500-13620000 GCA_029891615.1 Natrix natrix natrix
AAGACCCTTGCACCCCTAACCCTTTAGGAAAAGAAAATCCAGGGGTGTTCAAACTTGACAGCTTTAAGACTTGTGGAATTCAACTCCCAGAATTCCTCCTCCAGTCATGTTGGCTCAGGAACTCTGGCATTGAAGTGTGCAAGTCTTAAAGCTGTCAAATTAAAACCCACTTGTAGACTTCAACTCCCAGAATCCCTCCTCTCGCTCTTCATCTTGATGATGTGCGGACGGGCGGGGGGAGGGAACTGGAACCGGTTCTAAACGGCACTGTAGATTTGGGGAACCTCTTCTATAGAAGAGGTTAGAACTGGCAGGAACCCACCCCTGGTGCTCCATCACTGGAGGTTTTCAAGAAGAGAGAGATTGGACAATCATTTGTCTGGAATGGTATAGACCAGTGATGGCGAACCTTTTTTGACTCGCGTGCCAAAAGGGGTGGGGGAGAGCAAAGGGGTCACACGTGGACATGCCAAACCCATAATGCAATGCATGACCTCAGTGTGCATGTGTGCATGACCAGTGCTCCCCCCCCCATTTTTTGCATGCTTTTTTCATCCTCCCCACACTCCAGGGGTTTTATAGGAGCCTGGGGAGGTCGAAAACAGCCTCCCCCGCACCCTGAAGGCTCTAAAGGACTAAAAACGGCCCTACGAGCAAACTGGAAGTCCGTTCCCACACTTCCGGTTTGCCCGTAGGACCATTTGTTTGCGCTCCGGAGGCTTCAGGGAAGATCCTAAAGCCTCAGGAGGGCCTCGTGGGGGGAGGAATGCTGTTTTCACCCTCCCCAGGCTCCTATAAAGCCTCTGGAGCCTAGGGAGGGCAAAAAATGGCTTTAAAAAAGGCTGAAGTATGCGCGCTGGTCAGCTGACAAGGTAACGCCTTGCGTGCCCTGACAAATGGCACCACATGCCACCTGTGGCACGCGTGCCATAGGTTGGCCATCCTGGGTATAGACCAGGGGTGGGTTCCTCCCGGATCGCACCGGATCGCGCGCGCTCCCTTTCAGCGCTCCACCTGGCTTGCGCGCTCCCTTTCAGCGCTCCACCTGGCTTGCGCGCTCCCTTTCAGCGCTCCACCTGGCTTGCGCGCTCCCTTTCAGCGCTCCACCTGTCTTGCGCGCTCCCTTTCAGCGCTCCACCTGGCCTCGCGCTCCCTTCCGGCGCTGAAACCGGAAGTACAGTTTTGCCCGCCCCTGGCGAAGCAACGACGCCTGCCTGAGCTCCACCAGCTCGGCTGGGAACGGAGATGTTTCCTCAGCGGAGCGGAGCGCCTGAAAAGTCTTTTCAGGCGCTCCGCTCCGCTGAGGAAACATCTCCGTTCCCAGCCGAGCTGGTGGAGCTCAGGCAGGCGTCGTTGCTTCGCCAGGGGCGGGGCAAGACTGTACTTCCGGTTTCAGCGCCGGAAGGGAGCGCGAGGCCAGGTGGAGCGCTGAAAGGGAGCGCGCAAGCCAGGTGGAGCGCTGAAAGGGAGCGCGCGCGATCCGGTGCGATCCAGCAGGAACCCACCACTGGTATAGACTCTCCTGCTTGAGCAGACCTCCAATGTTCCTTCCAACTCTGCTATCCTATATTATTCTGCATATTCTGTAAGCGTAATCGTTAATAAAAAGTAACAATTAAAGAAAAAGAATGGCTTTTATTACAAATTGATCTCAGAGTCACGTTGATGAATGCACACAATAAAAGGGTTCCTGAAAATAAAACACAGAAGGAATTTAAACCTATAACATTCAACAGACTGGTGCTTCTCCGGCTTTTGCAGATGGCTAGTTTTATAGCAGGGGTGTCAAACTCAAGGCAATACAGGCTGGACCTCCTTTCACGTGTCCCCCCTCCCACCAGCTCTGTTTTTGCTGTCAGAGAGCCATCAAAGCAAACTAAAAACAAAGCAAAGGGAGAAATGTTTTCCCCTTTTTGCATTTGAGCATGCAAGAAGGGACAGGAAAGGAGAAAGGGAAAGAGGAAAGACAAAGAAAAAGAAGGGAAGATGGAAAGAGAGCAAGGGAGAAAAAGAAGGGAAGGAAGGAAGGAAGGAAGGAAGGAAGGAAGGAAGGAAGGAAGGAAGGAGATGGGTGTCAGGCCTGTAGTTATGTTCTTTTTAGGATCTTTGGCCTGCCACACTTTCTATTAATTTCCTATGTGTTTCATTAGTGTAGTAGTTGGGAGGGGGGAATAGAAAGGAGTAGATTTGTGGAATGTATTGTTGTCATTCTTTTATAGAAGCTCGAGGTCATCTTTTGTCTCCGCACCTCGACACCTGACCGGAAGCAGAGGGGTGTAGATGCCAGCATGGAAGATGAAGATTGGACCATGTGATGGGATTATGGGTGTGGGGATAAGATCATGAACTTTCAACTGGGTGGAATTCCAGGAAGAAGATCAGAGTTGGAATTCCATAGATGTGCTAACTTGCCTGTATGATTAAATTGGAACTTTAAGGATGATTCTGCCTTGGTCTCTGATTGATTTCATGCATGGTATTTAGAACGCTGACAATGGGAATGAGAAGAGTGAAAGGGAAAAAAGGGGGAAGGAAGGAAGATTATAATGAGAGTGAGGGAGGCTCTCAGGGAAGTCCTGCCTTAGTACTTACCTACTACAGGTGCTCCTGACATGAGTAACATTGAGCTGGCCAGGTTCACCATGGCCATATCCCTTTTCCCCACCCATGCCCCCCAGACCTCCGAGGTCAAACACAAATCTGATGCAGCCCTCAATGAAATTGAGCTTGATGCCCCTGTCGTATAGTATCTAGCTTGAATTACCTTTCTTCAATCGTTGACCCTTGAGATTTATTTCCACAATATTCATTTATAGACATTTTGGCTAGAAGAAAACAGAAGTCCTAGTTTCCTTTTAGTTTCAGTTGAGGCTGCTCCCTCCATATCTTCCTTGTCACTTATCTGGGAAAGGTCAGTTCGCCAGTTCTTCATTAAGTCCTATGTTATACAATACAATAGCAGAGTTGGAAGGGACCTTGGAGGTCTTCTAGTCCAACCCCCTGCCTAGGCAGGAAACCCTATACCGTTTCAGATAAATGGCTATCCAACATCTTCTTAAAGACTTCCAGTGTTGGGGCATTCACAACTTCTGGAGGCAACTTCTGTTCCACTGATTAATTGTTCTAACTGTCAGGAAATTTCTCCTCAGTTCTAAGTTGCTTCTCTCCTTGATTAGTTTCCACCCATTGCTTCTTGTTCTACCCTCAGGTGCCTTGGAGAATAGTTTGATTCCCTCTTCTTTGTGGCAACCCCTGAGATATTGGAACACTGCTATCATCTCTCCCCTAGTCCTTCTTTCGATTAAACTAGACCTGCCCAGTTCCTGCAACCGTTCTTCATGTGTTTTAGCCTCCAGTCCCCTAATCCTCTTTGTTGCTCTTCTCTGCACTCTTTCTAGAGTCTCCACATCTTTTCTACATTCTGGTGACTAAAACTGAATGCAGGATTCCAAGTGTGGCCTTACCAAGGCATTATAAAGTGGTATTAACACTTCACGTGGAATGTTGGAGTGTAGTTTTGTCCTTTTCCTACAGAACTGTTTCCAGCACAGATATCATCCCTTTGGATTTATCATGCTGCAAAATCATTGCCTTGCGTTTTAAAGAAATAGTATCTTACAGAGGTCCTAAAAACTTAACACAGCTTGTGGGCTTTCCATGTCTCCAAAGTTAGAAGCATGGGCCTGTCATAGACATACAGGTAGTCGTTAACTTACAACCATTCATTTGGTGACTATTTGTGTTAGAAATTCAGCTTATACAGTATATAACACCATAGAGTAAACAAAGAGTACAGTCACCATGTGCTTTACTGCTCAACCATGTAACCCTAACAGGAAACAGGAAACTGTCCTCAGAACATAAAGAAACCATAGGTTATAACCATAGATGCACACTAAACACTGCCATCTACTGGCTGAATAATTCTGTAGTTGTTGCAATGCAAAATACATTCTAACATGTATTCCAACAGACTGAAGTTACAGCAGCACTGAAAAAGCGTTTCATGACCATTTTTCACACTTACAAACATTGTGCCATCCCCATGGCCACTGCAATTGACATGTATTTAGGATAGGTGTGGTGTCCTGGGATCATGTGATCACCTTTTGCAACCTTCTGACAGTCAAAGTCAATGGGGAAGCCCTTTCACTTAATATGGCTATTCAATAGAATACAATAGCAGAGTTGGAAGGGACCTTAGAGGTCTCCTAGTCCAACCCCCTGCCTAGGCAGGAAACCATATACCGTTCCAGACAAATGGCTATCCAACATCTTCTTAAAGACTTCCACTGTTGGGGCATTCACAACTCTGGAGGCAACTTCTGTTCCACTGATTCATTGTTCTAACTGTCAGGAAGTTTCTCCTCAGTTCTAAGTTACTTCTCTCCTTGATTAGTTTCCACCCATTGCTTCTTGTTCTACCCTCAGGTGTCTTGGAAAATAGTTTGACTCCCTCTTCTTTGGGGCAACCCCTGAGATATTGGAACACTGCTATCATGTCTCCCCTAGTCCTTCTTTTCATTAAACTAGACACACCCAGTTCCTGCAACCGTTCTTCATGTGTTTTAGTCTCCAGTCCACTAATCATCTTTGTTGCTCTTCTCTGCACTCTTTCTAGAGTCTCCACATCTTTTCTACATCATGGTGACCAAAACTCAATGCACGATTCCAAGTGTGGCATTACCAAGGCATTATAAAGTGGTATTAACCCTTCACGTGATCTTGATTCTATCCCTCTGTTGATGCAGCCTAGAACTGCGTTGGCTTTTTTGGCAGCTGCTGCACATGGCTGGCTCATATTGAAATGGTTGTTCACTAGGACTCCAAGATCCCTTTCACACTTACTACTGTTGAGCAAGGTACCACCTATACTGTACCTGTGCATTTCGTTTTTGTTGCCTAAATGTAGAACCTTACTCTTTTCACCATTGAATTCACTTAATAACCATATTGTTCGCTCAATAACTGCAGTGACTCACTTAACAACTGTAGCAAGAATGTTTGTACAGTGGGACAAAACTCACTTAGCTACTGACTTGCTTTGCAACAGAAATGTTGGGTTCAGTTGTGGTTGTAAACTGAAGACGACCTATATTTAATAAACTTCTTTAGCTTAAAATACTTCACTTGACTTTATTGAGATCGTTCATTGCACTGAATTGTCTTCTCCTCTTTGACCAAGTTGTTTTCCACCAAAGCAAGTTGACCAACCCCTTTCTTTATGAAGAAGACCTTCCTCCGGAACCAAAGTTTCCTCATGGAATTCTTCACCTCTTTGTTCCTCAGGGTGTAGATCACAGGGTTGAGGAAAGGGGTCACCATGGTGTAGAAGACAGCGGCCATCTTCTCGGTGGAAAAGCTGGAAGTGGGACGGGTGTAGATAAAAATGCAAGGTCCTAAGAACAAGACCACTACAAGTAGGTGGGCAGCACAAGTGGAGAAGGCTTTGCGACGGCCCTCAGCCGTCTGCTTTCTCAGGGAGACAAAGATGATGGCGTAGGAAGACAGCAAGGCCAAGAAGCAAAGCAAGGAGATCACCCCACTGTTGGATATCATAAGCACCTCAGTGAAATACGTATCGGCGCAAGCCAACTTCATGACTGGGGGAATGTCACAGAAAAAGCTATCAATGATATTCGGGCCACAGAAAGGAAGGCGAATGGTGAGGACTGTCTGGACCAGGGAATGGATGATGCCCCCGATCCACAGAGCACCCACCAACCATGCACAGATCTTCAGGTTCACAAGAGTCACATACCGTAACGGATAGCAGATGGCAACGCAGCGGTCATAGGCCATGATGGTCAGGAGGAAGATCTCAGCGGAGGCACAGATGTGGAGGAAGAAGAACTGTGCCACACAGCCCCCGAAGGAGATGACCTTCTGCCTGAAGACAGAGTCCAAGAGCATCTTGGGTGCCGTGACAGAGGAATGGCAGATGTCAAGGAAGGACAGATTCCCCAAAAGGAAATACATGGGGGTGTGGAGGCACCGGTCCGAAGCCACCGTCACCACAATCAAGAGGTTTCCTACTAGGGTGAGCAGGTAGATGATGAAGAAGATGACAAATAAAACCAGTTCTAGACTCCGGTTATCAGTCAATCCCAAGAAGACAAAATGAGACACCGTCTGGTTCACCTCAGCCATTGGAACGGGGCAGATGGAAGTCCACGCATTCAACCTACACAAAGAGAAATAATACATTTTGTTCGAAAACATCTCCAAACATGTATGTGTGGAAAAAAATACATTCCTCAGTATTATTTATTTATTTTAGTCTAATCTAGTCTAGACAGTCCAGTTTAGTTTAGTTTAGTTTAGTTTAGTTTAGTTTAGTTTAGTTTAGTTTAGTGTAGTGTAGTGTAGGGTAGGGTAGGGTAGGGTAGGGTAGGGTAGGGCAGGGCAGGGCAGGGTAGGGTAAGGTAGGGTAGGGTAGGGTAGGGCAGGGTAGGGTAGGGTAGTGTTAAGTAAGCAAGCTCCCCGTTAGGAGAGCGAGTGTGCAGAGAAGCGTAATGAGAGTGGTATGGAAGAATACGCACAAACCAGCATACAGAGACACCGAATAGTATAAATAATAGTAGTTTACTATTAGGATAGGATAGAATAGGATAGGATAGGATAACAGAGGATAGGATAGGATAGGATAGGATAGGATAGGATAGGATAGGATAGGATAGGGTAGGGTAGGGTAGGGTAGGGTAGGGTAGGGTAGGGTAGGGTAGGGTAGGGTAGGATAGGATAGGATAGGATAGGATAGGATAGGATAGGATAGGATAGGATAGGATAGGATAGGAAAGGAAAGGAAAGGAAAGGAAAGGATAACAGAGGATAGGATAGAATATCAGAGTTGGAAGGGACCTTGGAGGTCTTCTAGTCCAACCCTCTGCCTAGACAGGAAAGCCTATACAATTTCAGACATATGGTTATCCAACATCTTCTTAAAGACTTCCAGTGTTGGGGCATTCACAACTTCTGGAGGCAAGCTGTTCCACCGATTCACTGTTCTAACTGTCAGGAAATTTATCCTCAGTTCTAAGTTGCTTCTCTCCTGGATTAGTTTCCACCCATTGCTTCTTGTTCTACCCTCAGGTGCCTTGGAGAATAGTTTGACTCCCTCTTCTTTGTGGCAACCCCTGAGATATTAGAACACTGCTATCAAGTTGTTTAGCATATTGTAAAGATGTTAAAAAGCACATCACGGTTACATTCTCAATGACCAAATATGAAAATAAGTCAGCAGCTGTCAAAAAACCAACACAGTTCTAGGCTGCATAAACAGGGGGATAGAATCAAGATCATGTGGAGGGTTAATACCACTTTATAAGGCGTTAGTAAGGCCACACTTGGAATACTGCATTCAGTTTTGGTCACCACGATGTAGAAAAGATGTGGAGACTCTAGAAAGAGTGCAGAGAAGAGCAACAAAGAGGATTAGGGGACTGGAGGCTAAAACATAGGAAGAACGGTTGCAGGAACTGGGTATGTCTAGTTTAATGAAAAGAAGGACTAGGGGAAAGACATGATAGCATTGTTCCAATATCTCAGGGATTGCCACAAAGAAGAGGGAGTCAAACTATTCTCCAAGGCACCTGAGGGTAGGACAAGAAGCAATGGGTGGAAACTAATCAAGGAGACAAGCAACTTAGAACTAAGCAGAAATTTCCTGACAGGGAGAACAATGAATCAGTGAAACAGCTTGCCTCCAGAAAGGACTCTGCATGCTTTTAGTGGGTCCTTGAAGCACTTGAAGGCTTATCGGGATCCCAAATCTTGTAACCATTCCCCAACTATCCTATCAGAGCTGAAGAAGCTTCTTCGATGAGAAGCGAACTGTCTTCAAAAGAAAAAACGAGAAAGTCCAGTTGCCTCCTGAAAAGCACCTTTGGGACAGCCATGACCTGGAGGACAGAGAATCTCCGTCGACATAAAGCAGGGAATATTATGACAATCTGGAGGAGCTGTAGATGACCATTCCTAAATATTAATCTTTGACCCATAACAACTCTTATTTCTTTCGGCGCAGAGAGGGGATGTATTTCGGGGATGGGAGGAATGTGATGTTACTGCCTTCACTCAAGGCTCAGGAACATTTACTTGAATACAGGTAGTCCTCGGCTTATGACCGTAATGAGCCCCCCCCCAAAAAAAAAATTGTTGCTAAGGGGAAAACACTTGTTTAGTGAATTTTGCCCCATTTTACGACCTTTCATTGCCACTGTTGTTCAGTGAATCACTGCAGCGGTTCCGTTAAGTTGTGACCCATGAATCCAAGGAATATGCAGACCCAGGCTTGGCTGTCTGCCACGACTGAATAACACAGATAAAGCCACCCCTTGGCTGGGAGCCTAGTAAGTTCTCTTCACAAAACACAAGATAACACTTACAGAAGGCTTTCGCAACGGCTGGAATATGGACTGCTGTCTCCTGCAAAGATCCCCCTCCCTTCGCTCCACTTACAAACTCTTTGGGAGGGGCCACACCCTTAGCCAGCTGTCCTTACTTCCTTCTATGACGTCTTCTCCCCAGCTGCTCCTATCTCCTATCAATTCGACGCATAAGCACATCAGGGACAACTTCCCTCTGTTCCTCCTCACTGCTCCCTGACTCAGATGCCACCCGGTGGCCAACAGGCTTCTCTAGTCCCTGCTCTGACTCCAAACACCCTCCAGAGTCTTCCTCATCCTCCAGAGCAGTCCCATAATGGTCTGAGCTGTCAGAGTCCACCAACAGCTCAGCCGGCCGCTCCTGGACCACAACACGTTAGTAAGACAGTTGGGAAGCGAATCTGACTTCCCCATTGATTTTGCCTGTCAGAAGGTCCCCAAGGGACTTGTGTGGCCCTGGGACACTGCAACCCTCGTAAGTACAAGTCCGGTTGCATCCAAATTTTGACATGACTATGGGGGATACCGCAAGGGTCATAAGGGTGAAAAATGGTCATAGGTCACTTTTTTCAGGGACGTTGCAATCAAAGTTGTTGTAAGTGGAGGGCTACCTGTGTTGTACATCCCTAATTTTTTTTCATTGGTCCTAACTCCGATCCAGTCATCCATTACAACTACCCATCACAGTTATTCCTCCACTTAATCCTTCACAGATTAACAGAGTTGGAAGGGACCTTGTAGGTCATCTAGTCCAACCACCCACCCAAGCATGAGGCCGTGTACCATTTCTGACAAATGGCAGTCCCGTCCCTTCTTGAAAGTCTCCAGGGATGAAGCCAACCTCCGAAGGCAACTTCTGTTCCATGGGTTGATTGTTCTCCCTGTCAGAACATGTCTCCTTATTTCCAGGTTGAATCTCCCTTTGATCAATTTCCATCTATTATTCCTTGTCTGGTCTTCGGGTGCTTTGGAAAATAGCTTGACCCCCTCCTCTCTGGGGCAGCCCCTCAAATATTGGAACTCTGCTATCATGTCTCCCATGGTCCTTCTCTTCACTAGACTAGTCCTGCAACCGTATGTCGTATGTTTTAGCCTCCAGCCCCCTAATCATCCTCGTTGCTCTTCTCTGCACTCTTTTTAGAGTCTCAACATCTTTTTAATAGTGCAGTGACCGAAACTGGATGCGGTACTCTAGGTGTGGTTCTTACTAAGGCTTTATAGAGTGGTATTAGTACCTCCCTTGATCTTAAAAGAAAGATTGTCTGCAAACCCACACAGCCATGTTTCCCCTTCAAAAGACGTGATAGGTTTATCAACTGTTCCTCTGATTGTGAGGTGAACTTTAGGTATGTTGAGACAAACACACTTTTGCTGCTGTAAATCCCTGCCTCAGCTTTTGCCTTGCGTAGATAACTCCCTTTTAAAATACATCTGTCTTCTGGCAATCAACATCTGGTGAATTTAAAACCTTAATTTTTAGAAAGCAAGTGGTTTACAAGCAGGGAGCTTCCCTTTCATGAATATCCATTTTAATAATCCTGCCATGATTAGTTAGAAAACTAAGATCCTGGCATACGGCTATCTCAATTCCTGGCAAATAGATGGGAAAGAAATGGAGGTAGTGACAGATTTTATTTTCCTGGACTCCAAGATCAATAATACAATAGTAGAGTTGGAAGGGACCTTGGAGGTCTTCTAGTCCAACCCCCTGCCCAGGCAGGAAACCCTATACCGTTTCAGACAAATCGCTATCCAACATCTTCTTAAAGACTTCCAGTGTTGGGGCATTCACAACCTCTGGAGGCAAGTTCTGTTCCACTGCTTAATTGTTCTGTCAGGAAGTTTCTCCTCAGTTCTAAGTTGCTTCTCTCCTTGATTAGTTTCCATCCATTGCTTCTTGTTCTACCCTCAGGTGCCTTGGAGAATAGTTTGACTCCCTCTTCTTTGTGGCAACCCCTGAGATATTGGAAGACTGCTATCATGTCTCCCCTAGTCCTTGTTTGCATTAAACTAGACATACCCAGTTCCTGCAACCGTTCTTCATATGTTTTAGTCTCCAGTCCCCAAATCATCTTTGTTGCTCTTCTCTGCACTCTTTCTAGAGTCTCCACATCTTTTTTACATCGTGGCGACCAGAACTGAATGCAGTATTCCAAGTGTGGCCTTACCAAGACATTATAAAGTGGTATTAACCCTTCACGTGATCTTGATTCTATCCCTCTGTTGATGCAGCCTAGGACTGTGTTGGCTTTTTTGGCAGTTACTGCACACTGCTAGCTCATATTTAAATGGTTGTCCACTAGGACTCCAAGATCCCTTTCACAGTTACTACTACTGAGCAAGGTACCACCTATACTGTACCTGTGCACTCCATTTTTGTTGCCTAAATGTAGAACCTTACTCTTTTCACCATTGAATTTCATTTTATTAGATAGTGCCCAATGTTCAAGTTTGTCAAGATCCTTCTGTATCTTAAGCCTATCTTCTGGAGTGTTGGCTATTCCTGCCAGCTTGGTGTCATCTGCAAATTTGATGAGTTCCCCATTTATCCCCTCATCCAAATCATTGATGAAGATGTTGAAGAGTACTGGGCCTAAAACAGAGCCTTGGGGTACTCCACTGCATACTTTCCTCCATGTAGATGCAGTTCCATTGAGGACTACAAGTTGAGTGCGGTTGGTCAGCCAGTTATGAATCCATCTGGTGGTGATGCTGTCTAACCCACTAATCACTACACATGGGGACTGCACCCAAGAAATTAAAAGACGCTCGCTCCTGGGGAGGAAAGCTACAGCAAATCTAGACAGCATATTAAAAAGCAGAGACATTACCTTGCCAACAAAAGTGTGTACAATCAAGACGATGGTTTTCCCAGTTGCAATGTATGGCTGTGAAAGTTGGACCATAAGAAAGGCTTGAGCATCAAAGAATGGAGGCCTTTGAAGTCTCTGGTGCTGGAGAAGACTCCTGCAAGTCCCTTGGACTGCAAGCTGATCAAACCGTCAGTCCTAGAGGAGATCAACCCTGACTGCTCTTTAGAAGGCCAGATCCTGAAGATGAAACTCAAGTACTTTCGCCACCTAATGAGAAGGAAGGACTCCCTGGAGAAGAGCCTAATGCTGGGAAAGATTGAGGGCAAAAGAATAACAAGGCGACAGAGAATGAGGTGGCTGGATGGAGTCACTGAAGCAGCCGGTGTGAGCTTAAATGGACTCTAGAGGATGGTAGAGGATAGGAAGGCCTAGAGAAAGGTTGTCCGTGAGGTCATGATGGGTCGGACATGACTTCGCAACTAACAACCACAATAACCTTGTTGGGTAGATGTGTACAGACAGATTGACTGACTCAAAGTTATGCTGTTAGTTTCCAAAATCTACAGGTAGATTAGACACCAGGTCTCTGGTTTTTTTACACCAAGGTAAACTTCTGCTGATTCACACATTGCACCATTCCTTCAAATAAATCTCTAATTGTATGCATAGAAAAGGCATTTTCTAAGATCCTTTAGAACAATCCCTAGAGAAAAATAACTAGAGATGGTCTGAGCTGTAAAACAGGCCAAATTCAATTTTGGGCTCAGTTGTGCTCATACGTCAATCCATCAATCAATCAGAAAAGAGCTGGAAGGGACCTTGGAGGACTTCGAGTCCAGCCCCCTGCTCAAGCAGGAGCTCCTATACCATTTTAGATAAGTGGCTGTGCAGTCTCTTCTTAAAAGCCTCCGGTGATGAATCACCCACAACTTCTGAAGGCAAGCTGTTCCACTGGATAATTGTTCTCACTGTCAGAAAGTTTCTCCTTAATTCCAGGTTGCTTCTCTCCTTGATCATTTATTTATTTCATCAAGCATGAATTAGACAATAGATATATGCATAAACATGATTATGAATACCTGGAAAGGAGACAATACAATACAATAGTAGAGTTGGAAGGAACCTTGGAGGTCTTCTAGTCCAACCCCCTGCCTAGGCAGGAAATCCTATACCGTTTCAGGCAAATGGCTATCCAACTTCTTCTTAAAGACTTCCAGTGTTGGGGCATTCACAACTTCTGGAGGCAAGCTGTTCCACTGATTCATTGTTCTACCTGTCAGGAAATTTCTCCTCCGTTCTAAGTTGCTTCTCTCCTTGATTATTTATTTATTTTATTTTATTTTTATTTGATTTCTAGACCGCCCCCTCTCCCCGAAGGGACTCGGGGCGGTGTACAGGTACCAGATTAAAAAACCTTACAAATAATCATAAATATAGTTAAAAACGAATTAAACTTTAAACCCCTGTACAATTTATAAAAATTAAAAACTAAGCCTAAGACCAAAATTTAAAAATACAGACTGGGGTGGGAGAGCTGGAATTAGGCCAAGCCGGCTAGATTAAACAGGTGGGTTTTGAGCTTCTTACGGAAGGAGCGGAGGTCAGTGGTTGTTCTAATATCAGGGGGAAGGTCATTCCAGAGGGTCGGGCCCATCACAGAGAAGGCCCTTCCCCTGGGCGTCGCCCACTGGCACAGCCTAGTGGACGGCACCCGGAGGAGTCCCTCTCTGTGTGAGCGAATCAGCCGAAGGGATTAGTTTCCACCCATTGCTTCTTGTTCTACCCTCAGGTGCCTTGGAGAATAGCTTGACTCCCTCTTCTTTGTGGCAACCCCTGAGATATTGGAACACTGCTATCATGTCCCCCCTAGTCCTTCTTTCTCTTAAGCCAAACATACCCAGTTCCTGCAACCGTTCTTCATATGTTTTAGTCTCCAGTCCCCTAATCCTCTTTGTTGCTCTTCTCTGCACTCTTTCTAGAGTCTCCACATCTTTTTTACATCGTGGCGACCAGAACTGAATGCCGTATTCCAAGTGTGGCCTCACCAAGGCATTATAAAGCGGCATCAACACTTCACGTGATCTTGATTCTATCCCTCTGTTGATGCAGCCTAGGACTGCGTTGGCTTTTTTGGCAGCTGCTGCACACGGCTGGCTCCTATATAAATACCAGGGTCATATAAATACCTGGCTCATACAAATACCAGGGAATATTAGGACAGGAAGGGTAGTTACCCTGGTGCGCTTATGCACTCCCCTTAAAGACCTTCCTGACAGTGAGAACAATGAATCAATGAAACAGCTTGCCTCCAGAAGTTGTGAATGCCCCAACACTGCAAGTCTTTAAGAAGATGTTGGATAGCCGTATGTCTGAAACGGTATAAGGTTTCCTGCCCAGGCAGGGGGTTGGACTAGAAGACCTCCAAGGTCCCTTCCAACTCTGCTATTGTATTGTATTACTGTATTGCATTGTACCTCTTAGGAATGGGGTGAGGTCAACAGTAGACAATCTAAGGTTAAAGTTTTGGGGGGTTAGGGATTAGGGAAGAAATCACATTGTCAGGTAGTGCATTCCAGGCATCGACAATTCTGTTACTGAAGTCGTATTTTCTGCCATCAAGTTTGGAGTGATTTGATTTCCACCCATCATTTCTTGTGCGGCACTCTGGGGCTTTGGAAAAAAATTGATCTTCTCCTCTTTGTCGCAGCCTCTGAAATACTGGAATACTGCTATCGAGTTTCCCCCTAGTCCTTCTTTTCTCTAAACCAGCCAAACCCAAATCCTGCAACCATTCTTCGTATGTTTTAGCCTTCAACCCCCTAATCATTCTTGTTGCTCTTCTCTGCACTCTTTCCAGAATCTCAACCTCTGTTTTGTAACGCGGGGGGGACCAACCCTGAGGCGGATTTAAATCGTTTTAAGAAAGAGAGTGGATTTACCTGATGTAGTTGAGAAAAAAAGAAGATCACACAGATAGCTTTACGAGGTCTTCTCGGACCATCTTTTTTTTTTTTCAGCTAGCCGAGGAGATGTCTTTTGTAAGCACCATCTGATCTTGGCTATTTCTGCTTTATAAAAACCTTAGATTCCCTGAAAGTAAAAGATAAACTGCATTTCAGGTATCTTTGAACTAAAGGAGGACCGGGGGGGGGGGGGGAATAGAGATCTTGAGAGGTTGGAGATCCTAAGTGCAATTAATACACCACGGAGTTTGAATCTTTAATTAAAGAGCCCCCCCCCCAAGAGGATCAGAAGTTGGAAGCAAAGTTTGGTAAGAATTAATAGGCAAGATAAATTGTGCCAAAAGGTATGCCTCCATAAGGACGTTCAGAGATTCACTGCAAAACTAATGAGCACAAGTTCAATTTAGATTTGACTCTTTCTGGAGCAAAGTTCTAATTTGATTCTAATTTGATCGCACATGTGAAACCAAAAAAGGGAGGAAGGTTAGAAGCCTGCTTGATCCTTTTTAAAGTGTTGGTTTCTTCTCTACCAAGCAGAACTGGGTCGACTGAGCCCATTCTGGAGGAAGCAAATAATAAACCAGCTCTGCGTTTGGTCAACCGTTTGTCTGAAATGGTATAGGGTTGCCTGCTCGAGCAGGGAGTTAGAAGACCACCAAGGTCCCTTCCAGCTCTGTTATTCTATTATTCTAATATTTCTAATGAAGTATTAGATCTTATTATTTGTTATTGTACCTTATGATTTATCATTTTTCCTTGCATGTACACTGAGAGCTTACGCATCAGAGACAAATTTCTTGTGTGTCCAATCACACTTGGCCAATAAAGAATTCTATTCTATTCTGTTCTCTGTTGTCTGTTCTACTCTACCCTACCCTACCCTACCCTACCCTACCCTACTCTACTCTACTCTACTCTACTCTACTCTACTCTATTCTGTTCTCTGTTCTACTCTACCCTACCCCGTTCTGTTCTGTCCTGTTCTGTTCTCTGTTGCTGTTCTACCCTACCCTACCTTACTCTACTCTATTCTGTTCTGTCCTGTCCTGTCCTGTTCTCTGGTGTCTGTTCTACCCTCCCTACCCTCCCTACCCTACCCTACCCTACCCTACCCTACTCTACTCTACGCTGTTCTGTTCTGTTCTCTATTCTACTCTACCCTACCCTGTTCTGTTCTATCCTGTTGTGTTCTCTGGTGTCTGTTCTACGCTACCCTACCCTACTCTATTTGTTCTGTTCTCTGTTGTCTATTCTACTCTACCCTACCTTATTCTATTCCATTCTGTTCTGTTCTGTTTTCTGTTGTCTGTTGTCTGTTCTACTCTATCCTACCCTACCCTACCCTATTCTATTCCATTCTGTTCTGTTCTGTTCTGTTTTCTATTGTCTGTTCTACTCTATCCTACCCTACCCTACCCTACCTTATTCTATTCCATTCTGTTTTGTTCTGTTCTGTTTTCTGTTGTCTGTTCTACTCTATCCTACCCTACCCTACCCTACCTTATTCTATTCCATTCTGTTCTGTTCTGTTCTGTTGTCTGTTGTCTGTTCTACTCTACCCTACCCTACCCTACCCTACTTTATTCTATTCCATTCTGTTCTGTTCTGTTTTCTGTTGTCTGTTCTACTCTATCCTACCCTACCCTACCCTACCTCATTCTATTCCATTCTGTTCTGTTTTCTGTTGTCTGTTCTACTCTATCCTACCCTACCCTACCCTATTCTATTCTATTCTGTTCTCTTCTGTGCTGTTCTCTAGTGTCTGTTCTACCCTACCCTACCGTACCCTAGTCTAGTCTCTGTTGTCTATTCTTTTCTATTCTATTCTGTCCTGTCTTGTTCTGTTCTACTCTACTCTACTCTAATCAACATGGACATCCTGCAAGGAATCAAACTTGCAGTGAATATAGGTCCACAAATCTTAACCTCACATTGCCTCTCAGCCAACCAGGATTTAAGTTGCAATCCACATTCCAGATAACTAGAGGTCCATTGCCACATACCAAACCAGACACTCCACCTCAATCCACCCTTTCTCACAGGGTTGTTGTTGTGGATAGGGGATAGAATGTACATTGCTTTAAACTCCTGGGAAATATGGGGAGATATAAGTCTTATCTTTTAAAGAAGACACTGCAGATAAAGGCCATAGTTCAGAATAACAAAGTTGGAACTGGGACCTTGAAGGTCTTCTGGTCCTATCCCATGCCTAAGGAAGAGACCCGATAACATTTCAGACAAATGACAGTCCAATCTATTCTTTAAAAAGTGCAACTTCTGGAGGCAAGTTGTTCCACTGATCGATTGTCATAACGGTCAAGAAATTTCTCCTTAATTCTAGGTTGCTTCTCTCCTTGATTAGTTTCCATCAGAGGTGGTATTCAGACGGTTCGAACCAGTTCGGGCAAACCAGTAGCTTCGACGATCAGCTGGCCCTACCCAACTGCCCCTGCCCTATCCTTTCCTTTATTGCCTGCTTTCTAGCTCATCTCAATCATGTGGCACAGCCCTAAGTCCTTTGGGAGAAGGGCGGCATATAAATCCAATAAAAACAAAACAAAAAAACAAACACAGCTGATTCCCTCCCCCCCAATTGTTTTACTTACTGTTGTTGACTTGGAAGGTAAGCAACTGAGCTTCTAAATGTTTCGCTGCAGTGTCCCAGATTCCATTTGTGGCCTTTCCAAGTGGCTTCGGAGCAAATGGGTGAAGCCAATTTCACTTAATGACCAAGTGTTGGAATTAATTCCTGGAATGCATTTTTATGCAACAACCACAACAATATTAGGCCAGTAGATGGCAGTAGTTACAAGTTTGGATCTATGTGCTCTTATGTTCTAAGCAGAGTTTCCTGTTTCCTATTACAGTTATATTGTTGAGCAGTAAAGCACATGGTGACTGTAGCCCATGTAAATTCCATGTAAATATGGAATTTCTAACACCACGCAATTCAGTGATTTGCTTAATAACCATGGCAAAAAAAGATCATAAATCATGCATGACTCATTTAACAACCACCCTGCTTAGCAGCAGAACTTCTGGTCTCAATTCTGGTTGTAAGTAAAGGACTGTCTGTGATTTCCAGTAACTGATCATTGATTCCAAAGCCTTCCTTCAGTGTCTCTTATTCTCATGCTGGTTAACTTTAACATATGAACCATGCTGAGCTGTATATAGGAAGCAAGGTTCTGGCTTGATGCCAGGGAGATGTCTCATTTCCATGAAATTCAGAAATGTGATCAGTGGACATTTTCAGACAATGGTAGTTGCCTCCCTGCCACTCATTAGACAATCTGGATCAGTCAAGGGGACCAGAGGTTTTGTCTTTCGAGCTTTCGGACTCCAGCTGGAGCCCATCTTCTCTAGCAGTGTGGGTCCTGTCCTGCGTGTGGTATTTATATGGTGCCAGTGGTGGGTTCCTGCCGGATCGCACCGGATCGCACGCGCTCCCGTTCGGCAAGGAACCTGGAAGTAAGTTCCTGCCCCACCTCTGGTGACGGGACAGCGCTTGCCTGCACTCCACCAGCTCGGCTGAGACCAGAGACGTTTCCTCAGCAGAGCGGAGCTCCTGAAAGGGACGCAGGCTCAGCCTGCCAGGCTGCCACCGCTCCACTGAAGTCATGTCTGAGCAGAGAAATGTCTCCGGTCGCGCCTGAGCTGGTGGAGCGCAGGCAAGCGCCGTCCGGTCGCCAGGGGCGGGGCAGGAACTTACTTCCGGGTTCCTTGCCGAACGGGAGCGCGCGCGATCCGGTGCGATCCGGCAGAAACCCACCACTAATGGTGCCTGTTGTTTGTGGCTTTTTAGATGTTGATTGGGGTTTGCAGGAAGCGTAGCTGTTCGTACGTCCATGCCTCACATGCTGTGAAGGATTCTCAAAGCCAAACTGTTTGAAGCACTAGCCACCCACATCGCTCACGAATTATGGGGAATATAAGTCCCAGAAAAACATTGCAGGATTCAATCTGGGTCAGTCACCGGGACCAGAGAGTTTTGTCTCCCACTTTCTAGCCTGATGCTTTATTAAGGTGACCAATCGTCCTCCTTTAGAGAGGACAATCCTTCTTTTGTAAGTTCTGTCCTCCCTCGAAAAGTGTCCTCCTACATGTCCTCCTTTTCGATATTTGAAGACTAATCTGTTGTGCGTTATATTTGTATTTGACATGACAATTCGTCAAGGCTCGGTATAGTACAGTATAAGATGCGATTATGAGACGCATGCGCTCCGCATGGGAGACCTTGAGAGAGAGCGCCGTGTGCAAGTGGCTTTGTTTACTTCTTACCAAAACACGACATGGCACACATACGCACACAGTAGACTCACGGCACGTCGGCAATTGAACGACTCACAGTAATTATTTCTTTCTCAGTGAATATTCAATTATACAGAGGTAAGTACAATTCACGTTTTATTAATTCATTATGTATTTAATAATTTCCAAATACGTATAATTTTATTTACAAGTTTATACAACCCTGTTGTTAACAGAAGTGTAAAATAATTTAAATTTAAATTTAGTGACGTTTATTTGCTTATGTTATTAAAGTGTCAGTTGTAATAATTAATTTTATTTATTCATAATGTGCTTGCATTGTTCGTGTAGCTTTATATTTTATTTTTAATTTTAAATTTCATTTAGGGATGGAAAAATCAAAAAAAGAGGAAATGCCATTTCAACGATCAATTGAAAAAGGAATTTCCATTCCTCCTATGAAAGAAAGATGCCATTGTTTTCTGCAATATTTGCAGAGGAGAATGTTGTATTGCAGTAGGGGGCAATTCAATGGAAAAGTACTCATTTAAATAATAATTAACAGGCATGTAAGCATAATTACAATATAAAATGTTACAAATGTTTTTTATTGTGCATATATCATATTTTAGTGTATTATTGTTGCAATGAATAAAATATTTCTTTTATTTACGATATTTTTTTCCTACTTATTTGTCCTCCTTTTCATTGTAAAAAAGTTGGTCACCTTAGCTTTATCCACTAGACCAGTTGTCCTCAACCTGTGGGCCACGGCCCACTCCCAGGCCGCAGTCTATTGGCCAGAGGACCACGTGAGGGGCCAGCAGATATGTGTGCATGCATGCATGTGCACAGTCCCACTTGTGTGAGCATTGCAGGCGCTCAGGGCCTCAGTCACACAAACATCGCAGGTGCTCACTCACACAAGAGTTGCAGGTACGAGGGGCCTCAATCGAGCAAGTGTCATGAATGCTCTCAGCCACACTCATGCGAGCAACGTGTGCTTGTGTATACACAAGATTGGCACCTGCACACTTCTCCCACAAAACTACCCCCTCTTTTCCCCCCCTGCCCCATCTCCAGGCCGCCAACCCGGAATGGTTGGGGAACACTGCCTTAGGCCAAATTGGCTCTCCTGCCTTGATGTTCCTCATCATTCTTTGAGAGGAGAAGTAACCTGGATGCTTTTTGCGTCCCTGCTCTGCACCAAAAACCAGAAAGTGAAGTCTAGATGTCATGGGAAGATATTGGCAGGGTTCACACATTCTGGCTTCCCTGACGCCTTCGGAGCGCTTAAAACCACCCTCTGAGCAAACCGGTTTGTTCGGAGGGTCGTTTTAAGCATTCCGAAGGCTTCAGGGACCGTCCGGAGGCTTCCCTGAGGCCTTCGGAGCGCTTAAAACCACCCTCCGAGCAAACCGGAAGTCACTTCCGGTTTGCTCGGAGGATCCTTTTGAGCGCTCCGAAGGCTTCAGGGAAGCCTCCAGACGGTCCCTGAAGCCTCCGGAGGGCCTCCGGGGGGACGGGGGAGGCTCTTTTTGCCCTCCCCAGGCTCCTATAAAGCTTCTGGAGCCTGGGGAGGGCGAAAAAAGCATGTAAAAATGGGGGGTGTTGTGCGTTGTGCGTGCATGTGCACTGGGGGGGTCACACATTGCATTATGGGTGCGGCACGCCCGCACACGACCCCCCTGCGCTCCCCCCACTTGTGGCACACGAGCCAAAAAAGGTTCGCCATCGCTGCTTTAGGACAAGGTGTGAAATCAAGGCTCATGGGCTGGATTCGGCTCACGGAATACTTAGATCTGACCAGGGGTTGTTTCCAGCTTCTGTTACTGTCACTTCGCTCAGCAGTATGGTCTGCATGCACATTTAATGCGCACTATGCAGTAGTAAGGTGACCAACCGTCCTCCTTTAGGGAGGACAGTCCTTCTTTTGTAAGTTCTGTCCTCCCTCGAAAAGTGTCCTCCTACATGTCCTCCTTTTTGATATTTGAAGGCTAATCTGTTGTGCGTTATGTGATGTATTTTATTAAACAGTTTTTAATGGTTTTTTTTTTTTACTTCATCGCAAGTATATTGAACAGATATTGAATCTTGTGTTGAATTTTTATCTAAAGAAATGCTAGACATTAAAATAGACGACAATTGTCTCTTTGAAGACATTAGAAGACTGAATGTATATTTAAATTCTGAAAAATGAATACAATGGGAAAATCAACATGTTGAAATTGATAAAAGATGGGTGGATATTTTCAGCCATTTCAAAAATGAACATATTCCATGTGAACATTTATTTATACTTGTTCAATTTACGTTGTGCTGCCCTGGAACTAATGCAGCAGTTGAAAGAGTTTTTTTCAATTGCCAATGATATTTCGACAAGTGAGAAATCGAGATTGAATGTTGATACTCTATCTGCAGCACTTGCCGTAAAATTCAATATGAAGGATATTTCTTGTTCAGATATTTCCAATATATTGTTAGAAGATGATACATTGACAAAAAATATTAATTCAATGGAAAAGTACTCATTTTAATAATAATTAACAGGCATGTAAGCATAATTACAATATAAAATGTTGCAAATGTTTTTATTATGCATATATCATATTTTAGTGTATTATTGTTGCAATGAATACAATATTTCTTTTATTTACAATATATTTTTTCCAATTTATTTGTCCTCCTTTTCATTGTAAAAAAGTTGGTCACCTTAGCAGTAGTAAAAAAATAATGCAACTGCACATGCTCAGAATTGGTTCAGGGGCATGGCCAGCCCAGTTATTACCTACTCGACTGAACCGGTCCAAATCGGTAGGAACCCACCTCTGGATCTGACCCCTGGAGCCCGCCCTGGAAACAGCAAAGAACCAGTCTTGTGTTTGACTTTGTGGGTGGCGGGGCAGGGTGTGTGGCCAGGGTGAGCCTGGCCAGCTTGATGTCACACGTGTCAGGGGTGCCTGTGGTGGCCTGAGTCTTTGCCAACGAAAATGGGATCCCGAGCCCCGTTTCTGGCTGCGATGGCCTCCTGCAACCCTCTGCCGGCAAAAATGGAGATCGGAAGGGTCATGTGCAGCCCTCCTGAGGCTCCATTTTTGCTGGCAGAGGGTTGCAGGAGGCTGCCGTAGCCCGAAATGGAGCTCGGGTCCCTGTTTTCGCTGGCAAAGCGCTCAGGCCACCGCAGGCACCCCGACACAAGTGATATTGAGTTGGTTGAGCCCCCTGACCATGATCCCCTTCTCCCCCCCTCCCTGAAGTGAAACATAACACTGATGCAGCCCTCAATGAAAATGAATTTGACACTCCTGCATTAGGGACGGAATCCTCAGCGCTTTAAGTTTTGCAAAGCTCGATAACCGTGCATATGATTTCACTTCAACTTCCCTTTGTTTTACAGACCTGCAATGTTCACAAGTTAGTCGTTGTGGCCAGCCAGTGGCCAGTGGAGCTGGCAGCAGGGTCGGACAGTGAGGAGGTTGGGGAGGAGCATGGAACAGTCCTGGAGGCTGTGGAAGGCTCAGATAAGGGCTCGGCATTGGAAGCAGAGACAGGGCCGAGGCCGTCTGGCAGTGACCAGGTGCCTAAAGAGAAGAGGTGGGTTCCTGCCAGTTCTAACCTCTTCTATAGAAGAGGTTCCACAAATCTACAGTGCCGTTTAGAACCGGTTCCAGCTCTTTCCCCCCGCCCGTCGGCACATCATCAAGATGAAGAGCGAGAGGAGGAATTCTGGGAGTTGAAGTCCACAAGTCTTAAAGCTGTCAACTTTGAACACCCCTGGGGGTTTTTTTCCCTAAAGGGCTAGGGGTGCAAGGGTCTTGTAACTTGACAGCTTTAAGACTTGTGTGCTTCAAATGCCAGAGTTTCTGAGGCAACATTTTGGTTGCTAAGCAAGAGCGTTGTTAAGTGAGTTTCACCACAGTTTACACGTTGGCCACACCCACCCAGTCACATGGCTGGCAAGCCACTCCCACAAAGCAGGCCACACCTACAGAAGGGGTTCTAAAAAAATTTGAAACCCACCACTGCTAAACAGCTAGACAGCAGTGAGGCAGAGGAACAGCTGGAGCCTGTTCCCAGTGTGAGCATGCACAGAGCTGCCAGAAGAAAAGAACAGCTAAGAAATCAGAGTCGACTTGGGAGTAAAACCACAGGTGGAAGGTGATTGGCCCCTCCCATAGGAAATAAAAGAGGAGCAAAAGGGGAGTGGGCTTTTGCAGGAAACAATTCAGTTGTTTGTTCGCTAGATTCGTTTCAGGAGTGTGAAGATCTGTCCATGAATCTCAGAGACTCTCTGCCCGGTCTTTCTTTGCACAGCACCTCATTTGGAAAATATTTACATGGCAGCTTTCCAAGATAGATGAGGTCTGTAGTCATAAATATTCCTTTGAAAGACTGTTTGCCAGGCCTTTGCTGAATGGGAATGAGAGGAATTCACATTCGTTTAATAAAAAGGGGTTTTATCGGGACCAGGACTCTGCCTCGTGCTTTTTGGGGAAGCCTAGGTCGGAATATTAGCTTTACATCACCCTCCTAACTGTGAATGGTCAGCAAATGAGGCAGTCGCTAAACAAGGATCAATACTCTATGACCTTTTTAAAAAAAACTTGAGAATGTCTTTAGTAGTCCCCAAGGTGCCCTTTCAATCACACAAGTCTGCCTCAGTTCACCCCAGCCCATATTTCAAACAGCTTTATGTTGATCCTTTAATGTCCAGGACAATAACTAGTTTTTTCCTGCTTATAGCATCCTAGAATCAAAGTGTGTTAAACTTTACATGGCTTTCTGATCCTTTTGGGGAAATGGATTTTTAGTTAACCAACTGAACTTTCAACATTTATTAGTAGCTGCTCGAAAAAGAGGTACAAAATTGCTATTTATTGCCAATTAGTATCATAAAAATAAAAGAGAGGGAGGGAGGGAGAGAAGGAGGGAGAGAGGGAGAGGGAGGGAGAAGGAGAGTGGGAAAGAGAGAGAGAGGAGAGGGAGAGTAGGAGAGAGGGAGAGAGAGAGAAGGAGAGAGGGAGGGACAGAGAGAGAAGGGGAGAGGGAGGGAGGGAGAGAAAGAGAAGGAGAGGGAGAGGGAGAGAAGGAGAAGAGGTACAAAATTGCTATCTATTGCCAATTAGTATCATAAAAATAAAAGAGAGGGAGGGAGGGAGAGAAGGAGGGAGAGAGGGAGAGGGAGGGAGAAGGAGAGTGGGAAAGAGAGAGAGAAGGAGAGGGAGAGTAGGAGAGAGGGAGAGAGAGAAGGAGAGAGGGAGGGACAGAGAGAGAAGGGAGGGAGGGAGAGAAAGAGAAGGAGAGGGAGAGGGAGAGAGGGAGAGAGGAGGAGGGAGAGAGAGAGGAGGAGAGAGGGAGGGGAGAGAGAAGGAGAGAGGGAGGGAGGGAGAGAAAGAGAAGGAGATGGAGAGAGAAGGAGAGAGAAGGAGATGGAGAGAGAAAGAGAGAGAAGAGGAGAGAAGGGGAAGAGGTACAAAATTGCTATTTATTGCCAATTACTACCATAAAAATAAAAGAGAGGGAGGGAGGGAGAGAAGGAGGGAGAGAGGGAGAGGCAGAGAGAAGGAGAGTGGGAAAGAGAGAGAGAAGGAGAGGGAGAGTAGGAGAGAGGGAGAGAGAGATGGAGGGACAGAGAGAGAAGGGGAGAGGGAGGGAGGGAGAGAAGGAGAAGGAGAGAGGGAGAGAGAAGGAGAGGAGGAGGGCAAGAGAGAGGAGGAGAGAGGGAGGGGAGAGAGAAGGAGAGAGGGAGGGAGAGAAAGAGAAGGAGATGGAGAGAGAAGGAGAGAGAAATGAGAAGAGGTACAAATTGTTATTTATTGCCAATTAGTATCATAAAAATAAAAGAGAGGGAGGGAGGGAGATGAGGGAGAGAGGGAGAGGGAGAGAGAAGGAGAGTGGGAAAGAGAGAGAGAAGGAGAGGGAGAGTAGGAGAGAGGGAGAGAGAGAAGGAGAGAGGGAGGGACAGAGAGAGAAGGGGAAAGGGAGGGAGGGAGAGAAAGAGAAGGAGAAGGAGAGGGAGAGAGGGAGAGAGAAGGAGAGGAGGAGGGCAAGAGAGAGGAGGAGAGAGGGAGGGGAGAGAGAAGGAGAGAGGGAGGGAGGGAGAGAAAGAGAAGGAGATGGAGAGAGAAGGAGAGAGAAGGAGAAGAGGTACAAATTGCTATTTATTGCCAATTAATATCATAAAAATAAAAGAGAGGGAGGGAGGGAGATGAGGGAGAGAGGGAGAGAGAAGGAGAGTGGGAAAGAGAGAGAGAAGGAGAGGGAGAGTAGGAGAGAGGGAGAGAGAGAAGGAGAGAGGGAGGGAGGGAGGGAGGGAGAGAAAGAGAAGGAGAGGGAGAGGGAGAGGAGAGAGAAGGAGAGAAGGAGGGCGAGAGAGAGGAGGAGAGAGGGAGGGGAGAGAGAAGGAGAGAGGGAGGGAGAGAAAGATAGAGGGAGAGAGGGAGGAAGAGAAGGAGAGAAGGAGGGGAGAGAGGAGAAGAAGAGAGAGAGAGAGAGAGCAAACATCTTTAAAAAGCAACTGGCCCCATTATAAATAACCATACTGTAAATATATAAATCAATATTATATACAAATATATCCAAGTGTATGAATACATTAAAATACAACTTTTGGACCACAGCTGCTAAAAGCCAATAAGGTGGCCTTTTGTCCCGTGGTTAAAACTGAAGATTGAAGTGTTCTGCATCCAAAGTCTTTCATTTTATTGTATTATTGTATTATTGTATTGTTTTCTTTGGTTGGCAAAAAAAAAACAACCCCAAAACCGAATATGTCCTTCTTTCAGGAATCTCTTAGGTCTCTTATCTCTGCCCCTTCCCGCTCTCTTGTCTATGGAGAGTCAGTTCCAATCCATCTTCAAGGCAACACAGTTTAAAGCTTTTCCCACTAACTCAGGGGTCGGCAACCCGCAGCCCTGGAGCTCCCTGTGGCTCTTTCATCCCTCTGCTGCAGCTCCCTTTTGCCAGTTGGTTCCACAATCGATAGAGCTTTCGGTTAGGACAGGTAGAAGGAAAAAGGATGCCACGCTATGAGGAGACTCTATGGTGGGGGAACCCAACTCCCAGTCAGCTCCAGAATTGAATGGGGAGCTTCCAGTTAGGACTTTTGTGGCTCTTTGAGCTTTTAAGGTTGCCGACCCCTGCACTAACTGTTTGCATGATTGTCTTTAGTCAGTTAGCTTGTTCATGTCACAAAGGGATGAAACATTGAATTGTCCACTTGTTATAGCTCCTTAAAGATTCATGGAACCTCAGCAGGCTTCTCACGTCTTCAATCATGGAAGAATGGGTCTCTTGTGCCATTAAGATATCTCCTCGGGTTGATAGGTACAGATTAACAGAGTTGGAAGGGAGCTTGTCGGTCATCTAGTTCAATCCCCCACCCAAGCAGGAGACCTTACACCATTTCTGACGAATGGCAGTTCAATCTCTTCTTGAAAGCTTCCAGAGATGAAGCTCCCACGACTTCCAAAGGCAACTTTTGTTCCATTGGTTGATTGTTCATACTGTCAGAAAATTTCTCCTTATTTCTAGGTTGAGTCTCTCCTTGTTCAGTGTCCATCCATTATTCCTTGTCTGGCCTTCAGGTGCCTTGGAAAATAGCTTGACCCCTTCCTCTCTGGGGCAACCCCTCAAATATTGGAAGACTGCTGTCATGTCTCCCCTGGTCCTTCTCTTCAGTAGACTAGCCAGGCCCAGTTCCTGCAACCGTCCATCGTATGTTTGAGCCTCCAGTCTCCTAATCATCCCGGTTGCTCTTCTCTGCACTTTTTCTAGAGTCCCAACATCTTTTTTATAGTGTGGTGACCAAAACTGGATGCAGTACTCTAGGTGTGGTTCTTACTAAGGCTTTATAGAGTGGTATTAATACCTCACTTGATCTTGATTGTATCCCTCTGTTAATGCAGTTTAGGTTGATCATGATCAACTTTTCCATGGAATTCTCTCCTTCTGTATACTGACTTACACACACACACACACACACACACACACACAAAGATGGACAACTCATCTCCATGCCAAGAAGACCTTTCTCTAGTTCCAGAGTTTCTGAATGGAGTTCTTTACCTCTTTGTTCCTCAGAGTGTAGATCACAGGGTTGAGGAAAGGGGTGACCATGGTGTAGAGGACAGCAGCCAGTTTGTCTGTGGGGAAGCTGGAAGCAGGGCGGGTGTAGATGAAGATGCAGTGTCCCAGGAACAGGACCACCACGAGGAGGTGGGCCGCACACGTGGAGAAGGCTTTGTGACGACCCTCGGCTGTCTGCTTTCTCAGTGAGATAAGGATGACGGCGTAGGAAGCTATCAAAATCACAAAGCAAACTAGGGACATCAGACCACTGCTGGATATGATGAGAATACCGGTGAGGTAGGTGTCCGTGCAAGCCAACTTCATGAGTGGAGGAATATCACAGAAAAAGCTGTCGATGACGTTAGGGCCACAATAAGGGAGATGAAGGGTGAGGGTTGTCTGGATCAGGGAGTGGATCAATGCCCCAGCCCACAAGGCTCCGACCAAACCCCCGCAGATCTTCAGGTTCATCAGGTTGACGTACTGCAAAGGGTAGCAGATGGCGACGCAACGGTCATAGCCCATGACAGTCAGGAGGAAGATCTCCGCCGAAGCGCACAGGTGAAGGAAGAAGAGTTGGGTGACGCAACCCTCAAACGAGATGACCTTCCGGTGGAAGAAGCAGTCAAAAAGCATCTTGGGCATGGTGACAGAGGAATGGCAGATGTCAATGAAGGAGAGGTTGCCCAGGAAGAAGTACATGGGGGTGTGGAGGCAGCGGTCCCAAGCAACCGTCACTAGGATGAGGAGGTTACCTGCGAGGATAAGTAAGTACAGGATGGAGAAAATGACTGATAAAACCAGCTCCAGACTCCGGTTATTGGTCAGTCCCAAGAACACAAAATGGGTCACGTTCTGGTTGAGGCCTTCCATTGCAATGGGGCAGAAAGAGGTCTACACGTTCAACCTAAAAGGGGGGGAAAAGATGTCAGCATTCCAAATAACATCCAAAATTAAATCAGAGTCCAAGGCAAAATATTGCTCTAAGTTCCAATGTATTAAGAGAGTCATGTTGGCACATCTGGGGGGAACCCGAATCCGAAAGCTTCCTGGTTTTCCCCACCCAGTTGAAAGTTCATGATCTTGCCCCCACACCCACAAGCCCATCACATGGTCCAATCTCCCACTGCCATGCTGGCAGTTCCACCCATCCAGTTCCGGTCAGGTGCAGAGGTGGGAAGACAAAGGATGACCTTGGCTTTATAGAAAGAATTTTGTTATGGCTACATCGCATCTCACTCCTAAAATCGCCACTCCCATTTTCTCACAATAGAAAATGCATAGTCCAATCTCCCACTGCTGTGCTGGCAGTTCCACCCATCCAGTTCCAGTCAGGTGCAGAGGTGGGAAGACAAAGGATGACCTTGGCTTTATAGAAAGAATTTTGTTATGGCTACATCGCATCTCACTCCTAAAATCCCCACTCCCATTTTCCCACAATAGAAAAGGCATAGTCCAATCTCCCACTGCCATGCTGGCAGTTCCACCCATCCAGTTCCGGTCAGGGGCAGAGGTGTAGAAACAAAGGATGACCTTGGCTTCTAGAAAGGAATTTTATTTTGACAACACCACATTCTACTCCTTACTATTCCCCTTCCCAATCCCCCACTAATGAAACAGTATAGTAGAAAAGAATATTACTGTGGCGGGCCAAAGATCCTAAAACAGTGATGGCAAACCTATGGCACGTGTGCCACAGGTGGCACACGGAGCCATTTGTCAGGGCACACGAGACACTGCCCTGTCAGCTGGCCAGCGTGCATGCGTGCGCTGGCCAACTGAGTTCACCCTTTTTTAAAGCCATTTTTCGCCCTCCCCAGGCTCCAGAGGCTTTATAGGAGCCTGGGGAGGGTTAGGGTTAGGGTTAGGAAAAGAGGCCCCTGCCCCCCGGCACATGCACACACCCCGAGGCCCTCCGGAGGCTTCATGAGCTTCCCTGAAGATTACAGAGCGCAAAAAAACAGCCCTACGGGCAAACCGGAAGTTCAGAAACACACTTCCGGTTTGCTCGGAGGGTCGTTTTGAGCGCTCCGAAGGCTTGAGGCGACCTTCAGGACGCTTCCCTGAAGCCTTCGGAGCGCTCAAAACGACCCTCCGAGAAACCGGAGTGACTTCCGGTTTGCTCGGAGGGTCATTTTGACTGATTCAGAGGCTTTAGGGAAGCCTCCTGAAGGTCCCTGAAGCCTCTGGGGGCTTCCCAGGGGGCGGGGGAGGCTGTTTTCGTCCTCCCCGTGCTCCTATAAAGCCTCTGGAGCCTGGGGAGGGCGAAAAAATCATGCAAAAATGGGGGGGTTGCACCTGTAGTGCGCTCATGTGCATGGGGGGAATGCACATTGCATTATGGGTGCAGCACGCCTGCAAACGACCCCCTGCGCTCCCCCCACTTATGGCACGCAAGCCAAAAAAGGTTTGCCATCGCTGTCCTAAAAGGAACCAACTGCAAGAGGAGGAGGAGGAGGAAGAAGAGGAGGAAGAAGAGGAGGAAGAAGAGGAGGAAGAAGAGGAGGAAGACGAGGAAGAGAAAGCAGAGAAGGAAGAGGAAGAGGAAGAAAAGAAGGAGGAGGAAGCGGAGGAAGAGGAAGAGGAAGCAGAGGAGGAGGAAGCAGAGGAGGAGGAAGAGGGAGGAGGAGGAGGAGGAGGAGAGGAGGAGGAAAATAGAGGAGGAGAAGAGGAAGAGGAAGAAGAAAAAGAGGAAGAAGAAGAGAAGGATGATAAGTTTCTTCTACCATCTCAATTTATCAGATTAACAGAGTTGGAAGGGACCTTGTGGGTCATCTAGTCCAACCCCACCCACCCACCCACCAGCCCAAGCAGGAGACCTTACACCATTTCTGACAGATGGCAGTCCGGTCTCTTTTTGGAAGACTCTAGTGATGGAGCCCCCACAATCTCCGAAGGCACCTTCTGTTCCATGGGTTGATTGTTCTCACTGTCAGAAAATTTCTCCATTGAATCTCTCCTTGATCAGATTCCATCTATTATTCCTTGTCTGGCCTTCGGGTGCCTTGGGAAATATCTTTTTTTATATAGTGTGGTGACCAAAATTGGATGCAGTACTCTAGGGGTGGTCTTACTAAGGCTTTATAGAGTGGCATTGGTACCTCCCTTGATCTTGATTGTATCCCTCTGTTAATGCAATTTAGGATTGCGTTGGCTTTTTGGGTTATCGCTGCACACTGCTGGCTCATATTTAACTGCTTGTCCACTGAGACTCCAGGATCCCTCTCACAGTTACTGCTGTTAAGCCTGGTTTCACTCAAGTCTATATGTGTACTTTGGGTTTTTCTTGCCTAAGTGTAAGACTTTGCTTTTCTATACATTGATTTCATTTTGTTAGCTGGTTAGATACAGCATTTGTATGGTGAAAAGAGTCAGGTTCTACATTTAGGCAACAAAAACGGAATGCACAGGTACAGTATAGGTGGTACCTTGCTCAACTGTAGTAACTGTGAGAGGGATCTTGGAGTCCTAGTGGACAACCATTTAAATAGGAGCCAGCCATGTGCAGCAGCTGCCAAAAAAGCCAACAGAGTTCTAGGCTGCATCAACAGAGGGATAGAATCAAGATCACGTGAAGGGTTAATACCACTTTATAAGGCCTTGGTAAGGCCACACCTGGAATACGGCATTCAGTTTTGGTCACCATGATGTAGAAAAGATGTTGAGACTCTAGAAAGAGTGCAGAGAAGAGCAACAAAGATGATTAGGGGACTGGAGACTAAAACATATGAAGAACGGTTGCAGGAACTGGGTATGTTTAGCTTAAGAGAAAGAAGGACTAGGGGAAACATGATAGCAGTGTTCCAATATCTCAGGGGTTGCACAAAGAAGAGGGAGTCAAACTATTCTCCAAGGCACCTGAGGGTAGGACAAGAAGCAATGGGTGGAAACTAATCAAGGAGAGAAGCAACTTAGAACTGAGGAAAAATTTCCTGACAGTTAGAACAATTAATCAGTGGAACAGCTTGCCTCCAGAAGTTGTGAATGCCCCAACACTGGAAGTCTTCAAGAAGATGTTGGATAGCCATTTGTCTGAAACGGTACAGGGTTTCCTGCCTAGGCAGGGGGTTGGACTAGAAGACCTCCAAGGTCCCTTCCAACTCTACTATTGTATTGTACATCATTCTTCATATAAACCCTTCCTTTCTGGTAGCATATAACCATACCCACTTCCTTCCTTCAGCAGTGGATAGGAAATATATTTCAGAATCAGAATAAGAGGTTACTGCCTTCGTCGAAGATAAGGAAGGGATTACTGAAATATAGGAGGGCCTGATTTGTTTCATTGACCCTCCCTTCTTTGCAGCTGTTCATCATCTGTCTACAACATCTATTCACTCAGCGCTTCGTGCCTATAACTAAAGTCATTCGAGTGATAAATTAAAAAAAAACCTACACAGAACCTAGAAGTAAGGAGAAACATCCTGACGGTGAGAACAATCAACCAGTGAAACAGCTTGCCTCCAGAAGTTGTGGATGCTCCGTTGGTGGAGACTTTTAACAAGAGACTGGACAGCCAGCTTTGTGAACTTATATAGGTGTCCTGCTTGAGCTGGACTAGAAGATGTCCAAAGTCTCCTGCTTGAGTTGGACTAGAAGATGTCCAAGGTCTCCTGCTTGAGCTGGACTAGAAGATGTCCAAGGTCTCCTGCTTGAGCTGGACTAGAAGATGTCCAAGGTCTCCTGCTTGAGTTGGACTAGAAGATGCAATACAATACAATACAATAGTAGAGTTGGAAGGGACCTTGGAGGTCTTCTAGTCCAACCCCCTTCCTAGGCAGGAAACCCTATACCATTTCAGACAAATGGCTATCCAACATCTTCTTAAAGACTTCCAGTATTGGGGCATTCAGAACTTCTGGAGGCAAGCTGTTCCACTGATTAATTGTTCTAACTGTCAGGAAGTTTCTCCTCAGTTCTAAGTTGCTTCTCTCCTTGATTAGTTTCCACCCATTGGTTCTTGTTCTACCCTCAGGTACCTTGGAGAATAGTTTGACTCCCTCTTCTTTGTGGCAACCCCTGAGATATTGGAAGACTGCTATCATGTCTCCCCTAGTCTGTCCAAGATGTCCAAGATCTCCTGCTTGAGTTGGACTAGAAGATGTCCAAGATCTCCTGCTTGAGTTGGACTAGAAGATGTCCAGGGTCCTATTCTATTCTAGTCTAACCCTACCCCTTGGAGGTCTTCTAGTCTAAGCTCTTGCTCAGGCAGGAAACCCTATACCTTTTCAGACAAATAGTTGCCCAATCTCTTCTTAAAAACCTCCAGTGATGGAGCATTCACAGCTTCTAGAGGCAAGTTATTCCACTAATTAATTGTTCTAACTGTCAGGAAATTTCTCCTTAGTTCTAAGTTGCTTCTCTCCTTGATCAGTTTCCACTCATTGCTTCTTGTCCCACCTTCAGATGCTTTGGAGAATAGCTTGACTCCCTCTTCTTTGTGGCAGCCCCTGAGATATTGGAAGACTGCTATCATGTCTCCTCTAGTCCTTATACAATACAATACAATAGCAGAGTTGGAAGGGACCTTGGAGGTCTTCTAGTCCAACCCCCTGCCTAGGCACCAACTCAAAATAAGCAACTTTGGACTGATCAAACAGATACGTTTCAATGTAAAATAGTTTCCTGTTTATTTTAATTAATCCTTCCATAATCTGATACTCTGTGGATCCTAAAATTCTGAGCTAATTCTAGGAATGAAAGTCCCGATATTTTAGGCACCTAACTGGAAACGTGTTAGTCTGTTTTCCTATTCTTTCAAACTTATAAGTAAACTTTTTAACTTATCCTTAACAACCACTGTTCCAAATATATACAAGCAAATACTCACAATTTTGCTGAGGATCAGTTCACCAGCATCAAAGGGTGAAAGAGTTTCAATGAATCAATCAATCGGAATAGAGCTGGAAGGGACCTTGGAGGTCTTCTAGTCCAACCCCCTGCTCAAGCAGGAGACCCTACAACATTTCAGACAATTGACAAGTCCAGTCTCTTAAGGGTTAGCCACCTTGATGGACAAACTTGAAAACCAGTTGCCACCTTCCCTTGGCTAAGTGATAGTTTTTTGGAAATCTGTCTAATCTTAACCTTCACTCTTATGTAGACTTTCTGGAAAGGAAGAGTTGGACATGACTTTTTTTTCTTTTTGCAGCATGAAAAAAGATAAAAGAGAGATCTCTATCCCCGGGGAGATGATCCTAACTTTAATTAAACCACCACAGGCTGAACGGTTTAATTAAAGCTTTCCCACCAGTGCCAAAAGTTTGAGACCAACTTTGCTAATCATTAATAGGGAAAATAATTTTGTCTCAGTAGATAAATCTCTAATAGTGCTCCAAAGGTCATCTCACCTACTCTAAAGTGAAGATCTAGTTAATATTCTGGCTCCAGACATTTTAAAAAATGCAAAGAAAGAGAAAAAAAAATATCCCTCCCCTTGTTCGAAGTTTCCATTCCTTGTTTCCTTTTGGGCCAAGAAGAATCTGTTCAACCAAACACTATTTTCTTTATTTTCTTTTAATTACAAATTTCCCAATACTCACATTACCCAAACAAGGCAATAGAAGTCTTCTCTCTGTACTGGAGCCAACAAAATGACATTTAGTATGTGATGGTGGTGGGAGTTGGGGGGGTGGGTATCATTGCACAAAATGGAACAGTAGATGTAGAATCAACCTCTGCCTAGCGCTGATGATGTTACCTAGTTTGGTAATGAAATGTCTGCAAGAAAAAACACCCAATCTCAGAGAGAGCACCCCCGTATTTCTACTCTGAGATTCTCTTTTATTGGTACCTCTGCCTTCGTTAAGCAGAGTAAGTGGTCCATCTCTGCAATGGGCAAAGCACGAGGGGTAGGAAGGAAAAACACTGTTTTTAAGATAATTGGTTTTCTTCTAGAGGATCATTTTCAAACAGAGGAGGAGGAGGAGAGGAGGAGGAGGAGGAAGAGGAGGAGGAAGAAGAGAAAGAAGAATAGGAGAAGGAAGAAGAGGAAGAGGGAGAAGAGGAGGAGGAAGAAGAAGAGGAGGAGGAGGAGGAAGAGGAAGCAGAGGAGGAGGAGGAAGAGGAAACAGAGGTGGAAGAGGAAGAAAAAGAGGAGGAAGAGGAAAGAAGGAAGAAGAGGAAGAGGAAGAAGAGGAGGAGGAGGAAGAAGAGGAAGCAGAGGAAGCAGAGGAGAAGAAGAGGAGGAGGAAGAGAAAGAAGAAGAGGAGGAGGAGGAAAGAAGGAAGAGGAGGAGGAGGACAGAAGGATGAAGAAAGGGAAGAGGAAGAAGAGGAGGAAGAAGAAGAAGGGGAAGGGGAAGTAAAGGGGAAGAAGAGGAAGAGAAGAGGAAGAAGAGGAAGAAGAAGGGGTGGAGGAGGAAAGGAGAGGAGGAGAGGAGGAGGGGGAGAAGGAGGAGGAGGAAAAAGAAGAAGTGGAGGAGGAAGAGAAGGAGGAGGAGAGGAGGAGAGGAGGAGGAGGAGGAGAAGAGGAGAAGGAGAAGAGGAGGAGGAGGAAGAGGAGGAGGAGGAAGAGGAAGTAGGGGAGGAGGAGGAAGAGGAGAGGAGGAGGAAAAAGAGGAGGAGAAGAGGAAGAGGAAGAAGAAGAGGAGGAGGAGGAGGAGGAAGAAGAGGAGGAAGAAGAGGAAGAGGAAGCAGAGGAGGAAGAGGAAGAGGAAGAAGAGAAGGAGGAGGAAGAGGAGGAGGAAGAGAAAGGAGGGGAGGAGGAGGAGGAGAGGAGGAGGAAAAAGAGGAGGAGAAGAGGAAGAGGAAGAAGAAGAGGAGGAGGAGGAAGAAGAAGAGGAGGAAGAAGAGGAATAGAAAGCAGAGGAGGAAGAGGAAGAGGAAGAAGAGAAGGAGGAGGAAGAGGAGGAGGAAGAGAAAGGAGGGGAGGAGGAGGAGAAGAGGATGAAGAAAAAGAGGAGGAGGAAAGAAGGAAGAAGAGGAAGAGGAAGCAGAGGAGGAGGAAGAGGAAGAAGAGGAAGGAGAGGAGAAGAAGAGGAGGAGGAAGAGGAAGAGGAAGAAGAGTAGGAAGAGGAAGAGGAAGAAGAAGTGGAGGAGGAGGAGGAAAGAAGGAAGAGGCGTAGGAGGGGAGGAAGAGGAGGGGAGGAGGATGAGGGGAGGAGGAGGAGGAAGAAGTGGAAGAGGAAGAGAAGCAGGAGGAGAGGAGGAGGAGGAGAGGAGGAGGAAGAAGAGAAGGAAAAGGAAGTAGAGGAGGAGGAGGAAGAGGAGGAAGAGGAAATAGGGGAAGGGGAGGAGGAAGAAGTGGAGGAGGAAGAGGAGGAGGAGGAGGAGAGGCAGAGGAGGAGGAGAAGGAGAAGAGGAGGAGGAAGAGGAGAGGAGGAGGTGGAAGAGGAGGAGGAAGAGGAAGCAGAGGAAGAGGAGGAGGAGGAGGAGGAGGAGGAGGAGGAAGAAGAAGAAGAAGAAGAAGAAGAAGAAGAAGAAGAAGAAGAAGAAGAAGAAGAAGAAGAAGAAGAAGAAGAAGAAGAAGAAGTAGTAGTAGTAGTAGTAGTAGTAGTAGTAGTAGTAGTAGTAGTAGTAGTCGAGGGCTACTGACAGCTGGACTATATCCTGCTTTTTTCTCCTTGGAGACTCAGAAAGAGAGGCCATGGCGAAATGTAATCGAAATACAGATACAGTAATCCTCAACCTACAACCACAATCAAGGCCAAAATGTCTGCTGTTAAGTGAGACAATAGTAAAGTTAATTTTGCCCCATTTCACGACCTTTCTTGACACACCCATTAAGCGAATTGCTGCAGTTGATAAGTTAGTAACCCTCGTGTTAACGGAATCTGCTTTCCCCATTGATTTGGCTCGGCACAAAAGGTAACAAAAGGGGATCGATCCCATGACCTTGGGATACAGCATAGGTACGAACCAGCTGCCAAGCCTCTGAATGTTGAACCCAGGATCATGGAGATGCTGCAACGGTCGTAACTATGAAAAACGGTTTTAAGTCGTATTTTTCAGTGCTGTTGTAACTGTTGTGGCCCCCCAGGGACCAGCGAAACTTGTAGCAGACTCAGACAATTAGGAGGTTGAGGAGGAACATGGGCCAATCCTGGAGTCTGGGGAAGGCTCTGATGAGGGCTCTGTGTCAGAGGCAGAGATGGGGCCAGGGCCGTCTGACAGTTATCAGCTGCCTTTGGAGTCGGAGATCATTGGGGCAGCGGAACAGCTGGAGCCTGTTCCCGATGTGCGCATGTGCAGATCTACCAGGAGAAGGGAACATGTTAAGGAACATGGGTCGACTCGGGAGTAAAGGCACAGGTGGACGATGAATGGCCCCTCCCATAGGGAATAAAGAGGAGCAAAAGGGGAGTGGAGTTTGCAGGAGACAATGAGTTCAATTCATTAGGGTGAAGATCTGTTCCTGACTTCTTGCCGAGGGATTGCTGCTACAGCGTGGCGTTTGGAAGATATCGGCCTGGCAGCTCTCCAAGCCTGATCAGGTTGTGAAATCTCTTAAAAGACTGTTTGTTGGCCACGACTTTGCTGGAGAGGAATTCCCTTTAAACTAAATAAAAGAGGTTTCATCAGGACGAGAGGAGTCTGCTTCATGCTTTTGGGAAACGTAGGTTGGAAGAGTAACTTTGAACTGTCAGGAAGGGAACTGCGGTAATCCTTTCTCGAATCCACCCGTGCAATGCAAAACTAGGGATGCAAATCACCAGGCTGATTGCACGGCGGAGTTTTGCCATTCCTAACCAGTTTGCTTCCTTTGTTTTCCATTTCAATTCGCTCTTCAATTCTGCAGTCTGGTTGACCCATCCTGCAGTCAGTCCCCGCTTGCCAAATTGACAGCAGCTTGCCTTCTCTCTGCAACCCCTCCTCTCCCCAAATCAGAACTCAAAGCTTTCATCCCGCCACGTTCATTCACTTACTCCCCCCACCGCTGCCACCACCCCCACCCCACCCCCAGCCCCCTCCGGCTCTGCTTTCAGCTCCTCCCGTGTCTGAATGCTGTGTGCGTGTGGGGAGAAATGGCAGAAGACAATGCGAAATGGGGTGGGAGAGAGACAGGGATGGCCGGAAGGGAATTGTTGGGGGGGGGGAACCTTCCCTCCAGGAGAAATCAAAGGCATCTTAACAGTTCACATCTCTGTTACATTCAGGCAATTTGTAGGCGCCCCTGGACACTGAGGGGCCATTCGAGAGATGGGTCAACTCCAAAGGAAGGAAGAGGAAAGAAAAGAGACAGACAGACGGACAGACGGATGTCTTTGGGAGGTCTATAACGTGGATTTGAATCTGGATTGACCCGCTTTTGTTGCTCCAAGCCCTTTGCAAAGTTTAGCCTTTGGCAGAAAGTTGTAAGCATCATTAAAAGCATCGGAAGCTTTTTCCAGGTATTCCACCTTGAAAAGACGTTGAAGGTCGTGGATGGACCTCTGCCAAGCAGGAGAAATTACCTTCTTTCTTTATATTATTAGCTTCCCTCTTCTTCTGTTGCGTGTTTTCATTGTTTTGTTTACTTTACTTTATTTTATTAAGATACCTTTTTATATCCCCCCTCTTATCTATTTAAACACAACCCAACACAAATCCTTTTTATGTCGTAGCGAGCCCAATGTCATATCATTTTTCTTTTCAAAAACAGTAGCGTTAGGTAAGGAAGCCATTGATTCGTGACTCATGCACAGGTACAGTATAGGTGGTATCTTGCTCAATAGTAGTAACTGTGAGAGGGATCTTGGAGTCCTAGTGGACAACCATTTAAATATGAGCCAGCCGTGTGCAGCAGCTGCCAAAAAAGCCAACACAGTTCTAGGCTGCATCAACAGAGGGATAGAATCAAGATCACGTGAAGTGTTAATACCACTTTACAATCCCTTGGTAAGGCCACACTTGGAATACTGCATTCAGTTCTGGTCGCCACGATGTAAAAAAGATGTGGAGACTCTAGAAAGAGTGCAGAGAAGAGCAACAAAGATGATTAGGGGACTGGAGGCTAAAACATAAGAAGAACGGTTGCAGGAACTGGGTATGTTTAGCTTAAGAGAAAGAAGGACATGGAGAGACATGATAGCAGTGTTCCAATATCTCAGAGGTTGCCACAAAGAAGAGGGAGTCAAACTATTCTCCAAGGCACCTGAGGGTAGAACAAGAAGCAATGGGTGGAAATTAATCAAGGAGAGAAGCAACTTAGAACTGAGGACAAATTTCCTGACAGTTAGAACAATTGATCAATGGAACAGCTTGCCTCCAGAAGTTGTGAATGCCCGAACACTGGAAGTCTTTAAGAAAATGTTGAATAGCCATCTGTCTGAAACGGTATAGGGTTTCCTGCCTAGGCAGGGGGTTGGACTAGAAGACCTCCAAAGTCCCATCCAACTCTGCTATTGTATTGTATTGTACACATGTACAACAGCACTCAAAAGAATTGCAACCTGTTTGATAATATTCTACATGTTTAATTTTCAATGTCTATCTATCCTTTTCTGCGCAATCTACAATCTAACTGATGATATACCCAGGATGACGAATGTGCCACACCAACCTATGACTCTGCGTGGCATGCTTTGGTTGTTTGCTTGTATAGCCTGCTCTTTGTTCTGCTATGTTTAGATTCTTCTTAAGAAACTCACCATGTGTGAGTAGAGACTATATAAGTGACTATATAAAATTTTATAAAATAAATAAATAGGAAAGAAGGAGGAAAGGAAGGAAGGAAGATAGAGGGAAGGAAGGAAGGAAGAAGGAGGAAGGAGGGAGGGAGGGAAGGAAGATGGAGAGGGAGGGAAGGAAGGAGGGAACAGAGAGAGAGGGAGAGAGAGAGAAAGTGAGGGATGGGAAGGAAGAGGGAGATAGTGGAGTGGGAGGGAAGGAAGAGAAAGGAAGGAAGGAAGGAAGGAAGGAAGGAAGGAAGGAAGGAAGGAAGGAAGGAAGGAAGAGGGAGGGGAGAAAGGGGGGAGGGAGGGAGGAAGATGGAGAGATGGGGTGGGAAGGAAGAAAGGAAGAAAAGAAAAAGAAAGAGAGGAAGGAAGGAAGGAAGGAAGTGAGAGGGAGGCAGGTAGGTAGGCAGGTAGGAAAGAAGTGAGGGAGGGAGGGAAGGAAGGAAGAAAAAGAAAGAAAAAGGGAGGCTGGCAGGAAGGAAGGAAGGAAGGAAGGAAGGAAGGAAGGAAGGAAGGAAAGAAAGAAAGAAAGAAAGAAAGAAAGAAAGAAAGAAAGAAAGAAAGAAAGAGGGAGGGAGGCAAGCAGGCAGGCAAGAAGGAAGGAAGGAAGGAAGGAAGGAAGGAAGGAAGGAAGGAAAGAAAGAAAGAAAGAAAGAAAGAAAGAAAGAAAGAAAGAAAGAAAGAAAGAAAGAAAGAAAGCTAGTTCTGTCTTAGAAGATCTTTATATGTCATTTTTAAGGCCACAATCCTAACTTTTTTTATCTTCCTTTAGAACTTTTTTTAGGGCTGAAAATCAGAAGACAATCTCTTCTTCAATCATGAATGAAGGACAGAAGCTGCCAGGCGACGCATACTTACCTTCTATAGGCTGTGGGAATTTACTTCCAAGTAAACATACTTTAAAAATCACGCCACAAGACCAATGAAGAAACTTCTGTCCTTGCTTAAATTTATGCTCCACCCTTCTCTGGGTTTTGAGTTACAAGAAGCAAGGGACCAAAATTAAAAGAGGTCTGTTTTGCTTTCTAGCAAGGAAACAAATGAGAAAATTGTTCTGGTTTCTTGTTTTTCCTTCTCTATTTTTTTTTCTTCCTAAAGTTTGAGGGGGTTTTCTTGCCGTTAGGTCTTTTCTAACCTTGGAGCTTCGGGTAATTCTTAAGTTAGTGAGGCAGGTGGCAGGATCTCATGTTTTAGGAAGGGAGGGAGGGAGGGAGGGAGGGAGGGGAAAGAAGGAGGGAGGGAGGAAGGCGGGAAGGAGAGAAGGAAAAAAGGAGGAAGGTGGGAAGGAAAGAAGGAGGAAGGGAGGAAGGAGGGAAGGGAGGAAGGAACGAAGGAACGAAGGAACGAAGGAGGAAGGAAGGAAGGCGGGAAGGAGAGAAGGAAAGAAGAAAGGTGGGAAGGAAAGAAGGAGGAAGGAAAGAGGGAGGGAGGGAAGGAGGGAAGGAAGGAGGGAAGGAGGAAGTTGGGAAGGAAAGAAAGAGTAAGGAAGGAAGGTGGGAAGGAGAGAAGGAAAGAAGGAGGAAGATGGGAAGGAAAGAGGGAGGGAAGGAGGGAAGGAAGGAAAGAGGGAAGGAGGAAGGTGGGAAGGAAAGAAGGAGGAAGGAAGGAAGGTGGGAAGGAGAGAAGGAAAGAAGGAGGAAGGAGGGAGGGAGGGAAGGAGGGAAGGAGGGAAGGAGGAAGGTGGGAAGGAAGGAAGAAGGAAGGAAGCCAGGAAGGAGAGAAAGAAAGAAGAAGGAAGGTGGGAAGGAAAGAAGGAGGGAGGAAAGAGGGAAGGAGGAAGGTGGGAAGGAAAGAAGGAGGAAGGTGGGAAGGAAAGAAGGAGGAAGGAAGGAGGGAGGGAGGGAAGGAGGGAAGGAGGGAAGAAAGGAGGGAAGGAAAGAAGGAGGAAGGAGGGAGGAAGAAAGGAAGGAAGGAGGGAAGGAAAGAGGGAGGGAAGGAGGGAAGGAAGGAAAGATGGAAGGAGGAAGGTGGGAAGGAAAGAAGGAGGAAGGTGGGAAGGAAGGTGGGAAGGAGAGAAGGAAAGAAGGAGGAAGGTGGGAAGGAAAGAAGGAGGAAGGAAGGAGGGAGGGAGGGAAGGAGGGAAGAAAGGAGGGAAGGAAAGAAGGAGGAAGGAGGGAGGAAGAAAGGAAGGAAGGAGGGAAGGAAAGAGGGAGGGAGGGAAGGAGGGAAGGAAGGAAAGAGGGAAGGAGGAAGGTGGGAAGGAAAGAAGGAGGAAGGAAGGAAGGAAGGTGGGAAGGAGAGAAGGAAGGAAGGAGGAAGGAGGGAAGGAAAGAAGGAGGAAGGTGGGAAGGAAGGAGGGAGGAAGGGAAGGAAGGAAGAAGGAAGGAAGGAAGGAAGGAAGGAAGGAAGGAAGGAAGGAAGGAAGGATCTGCTTTTCCTAATTTTCCTGGCAGATCTAGAGATACTGCTGGGCCTGGGTCTCATCCCCCACCTCAACATCTTCACTCCACCACCACACACAGAAATATCATCTCAATGAGGCCCATTTTCCCCCTCCCCATCCACTGAAGTAAAAAAAAGTCTTTACGCCTTTTGTGCTGTGGATTCATTAACATTCCCGCAGCGAGCTTCTCCGAGGATTTCACTTTTGTAGCTCCGGGGGGAGGTCAAAAGGCCACAGGGAAGAGGTAAAAAAGGAGGCAGGAGCGGTGGTGGTGGCGGAATCAAAGATGCGGCTTCCGAAGGGGGGGGATGGGAGAAGGGACGGACGGAGGGTGGCTGCCCCATGCGGCTGTGGCTGGGGTGGGTGGGAAGCAGGAAGGGAGGGGAGGGGAGGGAGAAGGAAAGAGTTGGTGATCAGAAGAGGGAAGAGGAGGGAGGGAGAGAGAGAGGGAGGGAGAAGATGGGAATGAGGAAAGAGAAAAGAAGGGAAGAGGATGGAGGGAGGGAAAAAAGAAAAAAGGAAGGAAGGAGATAGGAATGAGGAAAGGGAAAGAAGGTAAGATAAGAGAGGGAGGAAAGGAAGGATGGAGAAAGGAAGGAGATGGGAATGAGGAAAGGGAAAAGAAGTGAAGAGGAGAGAGGGAGAGAAGGAAGGAAGGAAGGAAGGAAGGAAGGAAGAGGAAGGAAGGAAGGAAGGAAGGAAGGAAGGAAGGAAGGAAGGAAGGAGATGGGAATGAGGACAGGGAAAAGAAGTGAAGAGGAGGGAGGGAGGGAGGGAGAGAAGGAAGGAAGGAGATGGGAATGAGGAAAGGGGAAAGAAGTGAAGAGGAGAGAGGGAGAGAAGGAAGGAAGGAAGGAAGGAAGGAAGGAAGGAAGGAAGGAAGGAAGGAAGGAAGGAAGGAAGGAAGGAAGGAGATGGGAATGAGGACAGGGGAAAGAAGTGAAGAGGAGGATGGGAGAGAAGGAAGGAAGGAAGGAGATGGGAATGAGGACAGGAGAAAGAAGTGAAGAGGAGAGAGGGAGAGAAGGAAGGAAGGAAGGAGATGGGAATGAGGAAAGGGAAGAGGAGGGAAGATGGAAGGAAGGAGGAAGGAAGGAAGGAAGGAAGGAAGGAAGGAAGGAAGGAAGGAAGGAAGGAAGGAAGGAAGGAAGGAAGGAAGGAAGGAAGGAAGGTTGAAGAGAAAGATGTTCCTTTTTTCTACTGAGGCACAATAAAATACCAGAGATATGAACACACAACTTCCTCCAATACACACATACCACCCCCAAAACTATTGCCATGCCCTCTTGTGGGATATTTACATATAACACTTTTTTTTCCTGGCACACACCAGATACCAAATGTCACCATTCTACTGTGGTCCAAAACCACTGAGGGAGGAAGGCTGCCCATGGCTGCAATTGTTATCGCTGGGATGGGTGCTGCCCTCTTAATGCAGGCTCTTCCCCTCGTGACAAAGCTGGGCCCACGTTGACTTCGAAGGTCCATTTGGGGAAATATAGATCTTGTTGTCAATGGCGATCCTCGATTATCCAAGTTATGTTTGTCCCAAAAGGCACCTGAACTTTATTGAAAACTAGCAGATAGCCTGACATTGCCCAGGTATTTATTTATAGGGGGAAAATGTCCGGACCAAACATAATTTCTAATGTTGGATTTTCCCCCTTACCAGAGGGAGCCCCCTTGTGGAGTACTGTGAAGCCGTTGCCATGGCAATTCCACTGTGCTGTACAGTAGATGCCATTTTATAGCCGTACAGTAGAAGCCATTTTAAGGCACAACAGGCTGCATCTTAACAGAACACACACACCGTGGGGTGTTAGGGGTGTCTTACCGCCACAGTATTTGTTTCCGGAGAGTAAGTCATCTGTGTATCATGTTTGGTTGAAATTGCTTGAGGCGTTCCAGAGTTATGCTGGGACACACACACACAGCGCCATTTTTATATAGATAAATATTTGATCCCGAAGGGAGGATAGAGGCACTAATAGGCATAGTGAAGGTTTGACAGTGACAGGTAGAGACAGAGAAAACATTTAGATCAAATATGAATGATCCATGGAGCCACAAAATCCCAAGGGAGGAATATGGAAAACATGCCAAAAAATCAACAAGAATTGAAATACTATAACAGGCAAGATGGATAGAAATAGAATACCTACCAATATAAGATTTGTTGTATTACGGATTAGAATAGAGGTAGAAATTCAAAAGGTGAAAAATATTATTATACATATCCCTATAGAATATTTTAAAATCTGTACATAGATGAAAACATTAGAAGTTGAAAGTTGCTTGTATTATGTACACTTAAACAATATTACTATGGTTATTAGTTAGTGTCTATTAAAATTTTGAATAATTAAATGATGGAGGATTATATACATGGTGGAGCGAATACTAACGTGTTAATAACTTTAATTGTAATATTTACAGTGTTATTATAATGATGTGAGTATGATTAATTGGAATTAATATTATCAATATTATAACTGTTATTTGGTATCAAAAATTACGATGCCCAGATGCCCAGATCCTTCTTCATTTTTGGTAAGTTATAACAAGAATTGGAGATGAATGATGCGGTGGCCTAGAGGTGGAGCTCTCGTCTCACAATTAGGAAGCTGTGAGTTCAATCCTAGGTAGAGGCAGATATTTCTCTCTCTGGGCACTCTGAGAATATATCTGCTGAATAAAACCCACATTGGCGACAGGAAGGGAATCTGGCCACTAAACACTCAGCTCCAGTCAGTTGCCTGGACAAGGGATTATGGGGATTAGTCAGTTGCCTGGACAAGGGATTATGGGGTCGTTAAAAGAGGATGATGGTGACAACAAGAATCGGAAATGGCTAACCACATTTCCTTAATTCAATGTTTCTCAACCTGGGAAACTTTCAGAGGTGTGGACTTCAACTCCCAGAATTCCCCAGCCCGCACGAGTTGGAGTCCCAACTTAACTGCCTTAGGCGATATATATTATTCCCCATTTCACAGTAGAGAAAAGTAAGGCTTGCTAAAACCCGTGCCAAACGGGTTGAAGAATCACACAACTTGGCAAGTGATGGTTTACAACCTCTAAGTAAGTACTACCCGCTAAATCCCAGGATTAAATCTCTCTTAATGATTTCTTTCCCTTTGAGCTGATTTACAATAGATGAAAAAGGATAGTATTTTTTTAATAGATCATCCTAAACAGCAAATTTTAATTCATCTCATTGAAAAGTACTATTTGCAAAACTTTTGAAAAAGGCAGAAACTAAATCGGTTAAGATTCAGGAGGGGAAGAGTAAGATGAACTACCTACCGATCATCTTAATTTCCTGCATGAATTTTCAAAGGAGAAAACAAAGGGTCCAATGAATTTTCAAGTCAGAGAGGAGAGCTGACGTCGTGACGGCACGACGTGCGATCTTGGTGCTCCGAGATCACAGTCGAATTTCTGCTGCTGGAAGGTCCATTCGGACCTAAACCGTCCAGCAGAGATGGTGATTGAGAAGAGCACCTCCTGCTGATCTCAGGGACATCGCAAAGTCCCTGAAAGATCGAGGAATAGCCCTTTTTTTCCGGCGACAGAAACACAGCTAATGAAGCTGCTGAAGTTGGGACAGCTCCGGAGTGGGAAGAAAGCGGAAAGAGAAAGTGTGTCGAATTGGTGAGGAAATTTTATTATTAGAGGAAGAGACTACCCAAGAAAAAAAAATAAGTTAAGATTGAAGACAGAAGACTGTAGGTGGTGAGATTGATCTGCATTGAATTTACTGTGTTATCCAGTTTCTAATTTCTTTTTTTCATGGATGGAACTTTTGCAGGGGCTCCCTATTTTTTAAACTGAATGGATTACATTTTTTCTTCTTTTTTCATTTTTGCTTATACCTATGCATTAAAATTCTCCTTTTTTATAATGCTTGATTGGATTGATTGGATTGTTTTTGCTCTCCACGTAAAGGATTTTTTTTTCTTTCTTAAGCTTGGAATATAAAAAAGAAAATAAGAAGGATTAAAGAGGGTTGTAACAACAGGAGGAAAAGCAGTTACATTGCCACTTAGAGGCTGGAGGCTGGATACATTGTTTTTTCTTCTTTCTCTTTGATTACTTGAGATTCAAGGTTATTTCAGCTTGTTTACTGACAGTGATAGTAGGAAGTGCCCAACTTGTTTATACAGGTGCCTTTTGGAAGTTCTATCACTAGCGTTTGGAGAGAGGACAACATTTTGACTTGAAAGATAATAAATGAACCTGTTCGAAGTTTATTAAAATAGCCTTGAACCCTATAGTGGCATTATCTGCAAAATTGAAAGAATGGCCCAGCAAGAAAAAGAAACTGTAACATTGCAAATGATTATGTTTGAAATTCAAAATGTATTAGTTGTGACAGAGAGAATTGAAAAGAGTTTGGAGAATATGGAATACAAAACAGAAAAATCGGATGGAGAAACTGAGGATGTTTACCAAATGAAGAAAGTGGAGGACAGAGTTCAAAAGATGAAAGAAAAAAGTGAGCAAAGAGATAAGAAAACTGTGGATACTGACAACAAAGTGAGCGTGGTTGGTAATGGCAAGAGTGGAATATGGAAAGGGGAGATGGATGGATTGGAACTCTATCCCAGACTTCAAAGCACAGAAGAAGAAAAGAGAGAAAAATTGACGGAGATAAGGAGAGAAATCTTAATAGAAGCACTAGTGATAACCAAAGATAAGCTGATGGAAAGAGCAGATGTTGGGTTTCAAGCTTTTGTGAGATATGAAAGGAACAGCATGTTGCCAAGGGAGGTTTATATAAGATTTATTAAGAAAGTAACTAGAACATTAATGCTGCAAATGGCAAAAGATATAACACTGTACTATTGCTGGAGGGATACAGGTTGATGCAAGGAAAATGTATAATAAAAATTAAGCTAAATTTAGTTTACTAGCAGTACATATAAAATTAAGCGACAATAGCTATAGGTAAATAACGATTAATAATGATAACAATACATATAGATATATCAGTTTGATAATATGAAATTTTATATGAACAAAATACGAGATTATGAGAGGAGGTTTAAAAGCTTTATCTAGAATATGTTATAAAGATGTATTGTGATTGGATGGTTTTAGGATGATTTAATGGAATGTTATCATATAATCCTATTCTAGATTTTGAATATTATATATAAAAGGACGTAAAAACAATTATAGTCAAATGAAGGTTGAGATATAATAATCGGGATATACATAAATATATCTGAATTTAAAATATGCGATTTGATATGAAAAGCAGGTGGTGACTATGGAAGAGATGCATGGAAATACTGGAACCAACTGACACACTTTCTACAATTTGTAATGGAAGATGGGGGGATTTTTATTTTTGTTTGTTTGTCTTTGTTTAAAAACAAATAAAAATTGTTTTTTAAAAAAAATTCAAAGGAGAAAGCGAAGGGTCCAAATGAATTTTCAAAGGAGAAAGCGAAGGGTCCAATGAGAATCAATCAATTTGGCCTTAAGCTGAATCTCACCTGCTTTGGGCACAATATCCAAGTGGATGATGAATTAAAAAGATAAGAGTGGGGAAGGAGAAGGGGAAGGGGAAGGAAGAGGAGGAAGAGGAGAAAAAGAAAGGAAAGGGAGAGAGAGAAAGGAAAAAGGAAAGGAAAGGAATGGTAGGAAAGGAAAGGAAGAGAGAGATAAAGTAAGAAGGAAAGAAAAGGAAGAGTGAGAGAAAGAAGGAAAGAAAAGGAAAGGAAGAGAGAGAGAAAGGGATCTTGGAGTCCTAGTGGACAACCATTTAAATAGGAGCCAGCAGTGTGCAGCAGCTGCCAAAAGTGTTAATATCACTTTATAAGTGAAGTGTTAATACCACTTTATAAGTGAAGTGTTAATATCACTTTATAATGCCTTGGTAAGGCCACACTTGGAATACTGCATTCAGTTCTGGTCGCCATGATGTAGAAAAGATGTGGAGACTCTAGAAAGAGTGCAGAGAAGAGCAACAAAGAGGATTAGGGGAATGGAGAGCAAAACATATGAAGAACGGTTGCAGGAACTGGGTATGTCTAGCTTAAGAGAAAGAAGGACTAGGGGAGACATGATAGCATTGTTCCAATATCTCAGGGGTTGCCAGAAAGAAGAGGGAGTCAAACTATTCTCCAAGGCACCTGAGGGTAGAACAAGAAGCAATGGGTGGAAACTAATCAAGGAGAGAAGCAGCCTAGAACTAAGGAGAAATTTCCTGACAGTTAGAACAATTAATCCGTGGAACAGCAGTTGCCTCCAGAAGTTGTGAATGCCCCAACACTGGAAGTCTTTAAGAAGATGTTGGACAGCCATTTGTCTGAAACGGTATAGGGTTTCCTGCCTAGGCAGGGAGTTGGACTAGAAGACCTCCAAGGTCCCTTCCAACTCTACTATTGTATTATAAAGTAAGAAGGAAAGGAAGGGAAAGGAAAGTGTGAGAGAGAAAGTAAGAAGGAAAGGAAGATAGAGAGAAAGGAAGAAGGAAAGGAAGAAAAGGAAAGGAAGGAAAGGGAAAGGAAAAGGAGAGAGAACGTAAGAAAAAGGAAAGGAAAGGAGGAGAGAGATAAAGTAAGAAAAAAGAAGGAAGGAAGGAAGAAGGAAGAATTAATTAATTAATAATTGGTCAACTTTGGAACAAACAGAAGAAGAAGAAAATGGACACGAGGGACGGATCAAACCCAAAGTCTTATAGGAATAGCGGCTTATTATTATTTTTTTCATTTATCGATGGTATCGATCGATCCACTCACTGGAGCCTATAATGTTAAAAAAAACAGGCTGAGTCATGGTGCCTTTGCCTGCGCAGCCCCCAACCCTCAACTATCTCATTCCCTTTCCAATTTTATTTTCTTCCTCTCGCTAACTCCCTCTCCCCCACCCACCACCCACCCTCCACCCCGGATAAATTTAAGGACCATTGCAAAGGGAGGGTGGGAAGCAAATCACCCCTTCATCCCTCTTCGGAAATGCCGCTTTCCTTTTTTTCCAGCTGGCGGGGTCTGACTTTGGAAAAGATCCCTGTGGGCTTTTTGACCATTTCTAAAAGGCTGGGTGGGTAGGGGGGAGAGAGAGAGAGAGAGAGAGAGAGAGAGAGAGAGAGAGAGAGAGAGAGAGAGAGAGAGAGAGAGAGAGAGAGAGAGAGAGAGAGAGAGACCCGGGCAGGGAAGAGTTAAAAGGGCCCTTTCCTCCCCCCCACCCACCCCTCTTCTCCAATCCCTCCTAGTACAAAAGACAAGAGTGTACAGAAAGATTAAGAGTTTTGCTTTTACAATGAGACATACAAAGGAGGGGGGCGTGTCCCCTGAGAATTGAGTGTGAAAGGGGAAGAGGAGGAGGAGGAGGAGAGGAGGGGGGGGTCCTGCAGGAGGGATGCCATTCCTGGGAGAGTGCAATCAGGGGGTCCCTGGCTCCCCACCAAAAGAGAGAGACTTGGGGTACCCACCCCTGCCGGCATGTCTCGGAGGAAACAGCGCAATCCCCAGCAGCTCATCCCAGTACCCGGCCAACTTGGGTTCCCGGCCTCTGAGAACGGTGGGTGCCCGGTGGGGTAGGGGAAGGAAGGAAGGAAAGAAAGATTTGGGGATGGGGGAAGAGTGGGGGACCCCCCTCCCGGGACGCTAAGGCAGGTGCCCTGGGGATGGGCGGGGATGGTGGGGGGGGAAGAAAACATGCGAAGAGCAAAGAACTGGAAAAAGTTTTACCCCTTGGCTTCGCTCGGCTCCCTCGCCCTTAGAAAAACCTAACTTGGGCAATTGAGTTTGCTGGCTTGTGCAAACTTTTTCTAAGATTACTGGCATTCTTTCTTGCTTACTGATGTGCTCAAGATTGGGGGGTTGAGACAGATGCGCTCAAATGCCTTCCCCCTATTGGTTACAACCTCTGACTCGCCACTATTCTGTTCCCTTGTCTATTATTATTCTATACTTTATTCATTAAACATGAAACTCAGCCAACTGAACGTTCAAAAATGCATCCCAGATCCCATTGACTGGTACTGATGGTTGATACTGGTTCCTGTTAGCGTCCTAGGTCTCAACCAAGGACCTTCTTAAAATATATGTTCCTAGTAGCACAGTTTTTTGCAGTTCCGCCAGTGTTATTGCGGGAAGCTGCAATTTCGTTATGTGTTTTGTTATATATTTTGTTCTCTTGTTTTATTATTACAATTATAATATACTTTATTCATCAAACATGAAACTCAGCCAACTGAATGTTCAAAAATGCATTACAAATACCAGTGACTGGTGCTAATGGTTGATACGGTTTGCTGCCAGTGTCCTGGGTCTCAACCAAGGACCTTCTTAAAATATAAGATGTTCTGAGTAGCGCAGTTTTTTGCAGTTCCGCTGGTGTTATTGCAGGAAGCTGCAATTTGTGGATGTATCTTATAAAATTCTTGGACATGGTGCCAAGTGCCCCGATGACAATGGGTATCACTGTTACATTATTATTATTATTATTATTATTATATTATTATTATTATTATTATTATTATTATTATTATTATTATTATTATTATTATTATTCAACTGCCTGCAACAAAAAACACCCTGCTATTCATTTAGGCTACCAATGATTGCCTTTGTGGGGCATTTAAGGCTCAGTCAGAAGCCTGACTAACAGTGGGGTGTGTAAGATTTGTGACACCCACCTCCTGGGTGTGTAAGATTTGTGACACCCTCCTCCTGGGTGTGTACAATTTGCGACACCCTCCTGCGTGTTGCAGGGAGATCTTTCGTGTTGGAGACATGGACCTTTTGGGGGGGAAAGTCTCAGGTAGGGGATGACTTTGGAGATGTGTTGGAAGGAGATCTTTCTGTTGGAGACATGGACTTTTGGGGGGGAAAGTCTTAAGTAGGGGATGACTTTGGAGACATACAGATCAAAGGTGGGTTGTGTTTTTTTTTTCTCAAGAGGCAAATGGACTTTCTCAGTGTTCTTTTTTTTGTTTCACTTCTCATCCAAGAAGTTTCTTCGTTTTTCAAACAAACAAACAAAACAAAACCTAGAAAATCCAGTTTTGGGAAAATCAACCATGGGGTCTGAGAACGGATGGGTAACTTTTTCATAAAATGACCAGAACTGCAGGGACAGATGTAACCATGGAGTAGAAGTGGGAAAGGAGAAACAGCTTTGAGTCTAATGGATCGGCAGTCAAACAATACAATACAATGCAATGCAATGCAATGCAATGCAATACAATACAATACAATACAATACAATACAATACAATAGCAGAGTTGGAAGGGACCTTGGAGGTCTTCTAGTCCAACCCCCTACCTAGGCAGGAAACCTTATACCGTTTCAGACAAATGGCTACCCAACATCTTCTTAAAGACTTCCAGTGTTTGAGCCCCCACAACTTCTGGAGGGAACTTCTGTTCCACCGATTCACTGTTCTACCTGTCAGGAAGTTTCTCCTCAGTTCTAAGTTGCTTCTCTCCTTGATTAGTTTCCACCCATTGCTTCTTGTTCTACCCTCAGGTGCCTTGGAGAATAGTTTGACTCCCTCTTCTTTGTGGCAACCACTTTTCAGGGTTCCTGATTCCAGATGCAAAATGCCTTCACCCGCCCGCCCCCCGCCCCCCCGCCGCCTTTTTTGAAGCGTTTCTTCTGTTAGGATCCATCTGCCAAAACACACATCCCTGCTAATAGATCCAAGTCAGGAGATCCAAACTTCAGGTGGCTCAAGCAAGTGAGCCAAACTGCATTAAGTCAAAACAAAACGCTGTCATTCAGAAAGGGACCAAAGACAGCCACTGTGTGATGGGATGTAGGGAGAGCTAATCCTAACCCCGCCGTTTTCCGCAGCTTTGTTTCCTTTCGGTCCCTCAAAATTAAGGAATTTGGGATTAGAACCAAACTAAGATTACCAGATCATGCAATATCCTAATATCTCCCCTGCAATCCCCACCTCAGCCCTCAACTTCATGGCTGCTAAGTCGTAAACAAGACATAGTTTGATGGATTGCAGATCTGAAAAATATTAGCCAACAAGACTAGTGACTGGCAATTTACAGCTGTAGACAGGCAGTTCATTTAATGTTGTAACACACTTACACCCATATTTTGTTGACACTCTGAATGGGGTCTACTTATCTTAGCAAGCCAAAGTACACTTTTTCCAAGTAAACACCAGCACTCCTAGCCTTTTCAAGCCAGAGAGGGAGAGACAGAGAGAGACAGAGAGAGAGAGAGAGAGAAGAGGAGAGAGAGAGAAGAGAAAGAGAGAAAGACAGGGAGAGACAGTGACAGAAAGAAAAAGAGAGAAGAAAAGAGAGGAGAGGAGAGGAGAGAGACAGAGAGAGAAGAGAAAGAGAGAGGGGGGAGAGACAGAGAAAGAGAGAGGAGAGGAGAGAGACAGAGAGAGACAGACAGAGAGAAAAGAGAGAGAGAGGAAAGGAGAGGAGAAGAGGGAGGGAGGGGAGAGAGGCAGGGACACAGAGAGAGAGAGATGAAAGGAGAGGAGAGGAGAGAGGGAGAAGAGAAAGAGAGAAAGACAGGGTGAGACAGTGACAGAGAGAAAAAGAGAGAAGAAAAGAAGAGAGGAGAGGAGAGACAGAGAGAGGAGATAGAAGAGAAAGAGAGGGGGAGAGACAGAGACAGAGAGAAAGAGAGAGGAGAGAAGAAGAGAGAGAAGAGAAAGAGAGAAAGATAGGGTGAAACAGTGACATGGAGAAAAAGAGAGAAGAAAAGAAGAGAGGAGAGGAGAGACAGAGAGAGGAGATAGAAGAGAAAGAGAGGGAGAGAGACAGAGACAGAGAGAAAGAGAGAGGAGAGAAGAAGAGAGAGAGAAGAGAAAGAGAAAAACGGAGAGACAGTGACATAAAGAGAAGGAAAGAGAAGAAAGGAGAGAGACAGAGACAGAGGAGAGAGAGGAGAGAGAGGGGGAGTGACAGAGACAGAGAGAAAGAGAGAAGAGGGAGAGAGACAGAGAGAAACAGAGAGGAGAGGAGAGAGGAGACAGAAAGAGAGAGAGACAGACAGAGAAGAGAGACAGAGAGGAAAGGAGAGGAGAAGAGGGAGGGAGGGAGGGGGAGAGAGCCCGGGACAGAGAGAGAGGAAAGGAGAAGAGAGGAGAGAGGGAGAGGGAGAGACAGAGAATACTTGCCTAGCTAAGAGAGAGACAGAGACAGAGAAGACCCTTTAACAGAATAACAGAGTTAGAAGAGACCTTGGATATCTTCTAATCCAGGAGCCAACAACCATTTGGGAATTGGGACCGATTCCTTGGAGAGAGGCTTTTTTCCATGGACCGGAGGGAGGCGTGGTTTCACACACTGACCGCATCTCGCAAATGGGACTTCCCTTGTTTGCGTGGTCTGGTTTTTGGCATGCCGATTCACAGACCAGGATTAGGGGTTCTAGTCCAACCGCCTCCTCAAGTAGGAAACCCTATAATATTTCAGACAAATGGCTTCTTCAAAACCTCCGTTGAGGGATGTCCCAAAGGTCCCTTTTCAGGAGGCAACTGGACTTTCTTGGAGTCTTTTTTTTTTCCTCTTGACTGAGGATCTCTACAGACTCCATGGATGGATCCCCCACCACTTCTGGAGGCAAGCCGTTCCCCTGATGAATTGTTCTCCTCACTGCCAGGAAATGTTCTCCTTAGTTCTAGGTTGCTTCTCTCCATCTTTAGCTTCCATCCGTTGCTTCTTGTCCTGCCTTCGGGGGCTTTGGAGAATAGGTTGACCCCCTCTTCTTTGTGGTAGCCCCTGAGATATCGGAATGATGCTATCATGTCACCCCTTGTCCTCCTTTTCATTAAATTATGCTGTTGTTAGTGGTGAAGTCATGGCCAACCCATCGCGACCCCATGGACAACATTCCTCCAGGCCTTCTTCTCCTCTACCATCCTCTGGAGTCCACTGAAGCTCACGCCGGCTGCTTCGGTGACTCCATCCAGCCACCTCATTCTCTGTCCTCCCCTTCTTCTCTTGCCCTCAATCGTTCCCAGCATTAGGCTCTTCTCCAGGGAGACCTTCCTTCTAGCCATGCCCAATTCCGGCAACTGGTACGTTTTAGCCTCCGATCTCCTAATCATCTTTGTTGCTCTTCTCGGCACTTTTTCTAAAGTCTCAATATCTTTTTTTTTTAAATATAATGGCAACTCAAATGGGATGCAAATATTCCAAGTGCATTCTTCCCAGGGGTTTTTCAAAGGGATGATTTCTACAAGTCCTCCTAAATCCCTCCGTTGCACAGTCTATCCTGCACGTATTCTAGGTTTTTTTTGGGGGAGGGGGTGTTTCCACATCACTGGTCCAAAGCTCCCTTTTCCCCAAAAGCCAAAGAAGATGAGCTCTCCCATATGCATTCTGTCACACTCCCTCACTCCCATATTTTTGCCACACACTGCTTCTTTTCTCTCACTTGTCGGGCTATTTGTGCTGTTGCTAAGTAACTCACCAAGTGCAAGATAGTTTCTCTTGTGTTAAGTTAGATCTTTCTTTTTCCCCCTTTTTTTGGGGGGGGTTAAAAAAAACCTCCTCCCCCCTCCTGCCCACCCCACCCCCTTCGCTGCTCTTACGGGTGACAATTCCAGCTTCCCTCCCCAAACTAAAAAGAGGAAAAACAAGGAGAAGATCGTTAACACAAGCAAATTGCAATTTGTTCCTTTCGACCCCCAAAACGAAACAAAGCACCACCAAGACAACTTCGAGCTGCGAAATAAAAATTGTACACACTCACACACACGCACACACAGCCCCGCCGGGATTTACACGAGGGGCTTTCAAAGTTTAATTTTTAATTTCACTGGGGGAATGATTAAAGGTGCCAACTCTGTTTAATCAACTTCCTGCAATTTGGATAGAAAATAGATTAGATAGCAGGGAGATTTTTGTTGTTGTTCTAAGGCCACTCAGATTTCGGGGATGGGGGGGGGAGGAATCATTGGCCTCGGATAGAGATTTATGGTTCTGATTTTAGGGGGGGCAAAGGGTTACTTTGAGGTCCAAAGGAGATCACATTGAGGAACGTTAAACCAAGGGGAATTGGGTTGTAAGTAAACAAGGAGAATTATTTTTCAAGGCAGTTCACTGCCCTGAAGGATTCATTAGCAAGCTTTATCCACAGATAGGGAAGCGGTGGCTCAGTGGCTAAGGTGCTGAGTTGGTCGATCAGAAAGGTCGGCAGTTTGGCGATTCGAATCCCTAGCGCCGCGTAACAGCCGTGACTGCCTAGGGAATTCTGGGAATCGAAGTCCACCCATCTTAAAGCGGCCCCAGGTTGGACGATGGATGACTCACAATTCTAACACAGGAAGCCCAGCTGGGTTTTTTTCCCCAACTTCCTCAAACTGGTGATGACCTCCAGATTACAACCAGCACCCACTCCCAGGATTTCCTCAGCACGCTAGTCCTCATGGAGGCTGGGGATTTGGGGAAATGTAATGGAACACATCTGCAGCTTGAAGGAGCTTGCTCTGCTCTGGCCCTGGCCTTTTTAGAGCTTCCCTTCTAGGCATTTGGGTCATCCTGAAGGACTGAAAGGGACGTGGTGGCTCAGTGACTAAGACGCTTGTCGATCAGAAAGATCGGCAGTTCGGTGGTTCGAATCCCTAGCGCCGTGTAACGGAGTGAGCTCCCGTGACTTGTCCCAGCTTCTGCCAACCTAGCAGTTCGAAAGCACGTAAAAAACGCAAGTAGAAAAATCGGGACCACCTTTGGTGGGAAGGTAACAGCGCTCCGTGCGCCTTCGGCGTTTAGTCATGCCGGCCACATGACCACGGAGACGTCTTTGGACAGCGCTGGCTCTTCAGCTTTGAAATGGAGATGAGTACCGCCACCTAGAGTGGGGAACGACTAGCACATATGTGCGAGGGGAATCTTTACCTTTACTTTAAATGGGGACAGTAGGACAGGGACGGAAGGTACGCTGGTGCGCTTATGCACGCCCCCTTTTATGGACCTCTTAGGAATGGGGTGAGGTCCACGGTGGACAGTTTAAGGTTGAAGCTTTGGGGGTTTGAGGCTGTAACAACGGAGTCAGGTAGAGCATTCCAGGCGTTGACCACTCTGTTGCTGAAGTCCGATTTTGTGCAATCAAGTTTGGAACGGTTTACTTTAAGTATGTATCGATTTTTGCTCGTGTATGATTGAGGTTGAAGCTGAGGTTATTGTTGACAGGTAAGACGTTGTAACCGACAATTTTGCGTACTGTATTGGATCTGTGATGGTGAACCTATGGCGTGTGCATGGGTGGGGGTGGGCGGGGACACCGCAGGGGGAGCAGTACACCTCCCCCCATGCTCCATTTTTGGCATCAAGAGGCTTCAGGGAGGGCTTCCGGAGCCCAGGAGTGGCCGTTTTCACCCTCCCAGAGGCTCGAGGAAAGCCTCCGGAGCCTCGGGAAGGCGAAAAACGGGAGTTCTGAAAGTTCAGAAATGGGTGTGCTTCCTGCCTCCAGAGGGCCTCGGGAGCCCAGGAGAGGCCGTTTTCACCCTCCCAGAGACTTGAGAAAAGCCTCCGGAGCCTCAGGAAGGCGAAAAACGGGAGTTCCAAAAATTCAGAAACGGGTGTGTTTCCTGCCTCCAGAGGGCCTGCGGAGCGCAGGAGAGGCCGTTTTCGCCCTCCCAGAGGTCAAGGAAAGCCTCCGGAGCCTGGGGAAGTTGAAGAACGAGAGTTCCAAAGTTCAGAAACTGGTGTTTCCTGCCTCCAGAGGGCCTCCGGAGCCCAGGAGAGGCCGTTTTCACCCTCCCAGAGGCTCGAGGAAAGCCTCCGGAGCCTCGGGAAGACGAAAAACGGGAGTTCTGAAAGTTCAGAAACGGGTGTGTTTCCCGCCTCTAGAGGACCTCCGGAGCCCAGGAAAGGCTGTTTTCACCCTCCCAGAGGCTCGAGGAAAGCCTCCGGAGCCTCGGGAAGGTGAAAAATGGGAGTTCCAAAAGTTCAGAAACGGGTGTGTTTCCTGCCTCCAGAAGGCCTCCGGAGCCCAGGAAAGGCCGTTTTCACCCTCCCAGAGGTCAAGGAAAGCCTCCGGAGCCTGGGGAAGGTGAAGAACAAGAGTTTCGAAAGTTCAGAAACAGATTTGTTTCCCACCTCCAGAGGGCCTCCGGAGCCCAGGAGAGGCCGTTTTTGCCCTCCCAGAGGCTCGAGGAAAGCCTCCAGAGCCTCGGGAAGGTTAAAGACGGGAGTTCCGAAAGTTTAGAAACGGGTGTGTTCCCTGCCACCAGAGGGCTTCCGGAGCCCAGGGGAGGCCGTTTTCGCCCTCCCAGAGGTCAAGGAAAGCCTCCAGAGCCTCAGGAAGGCGAAAAACAGGAGTTCTGAAAGTTCAGAAATGGGTGTGTTTCCTTCCTCTAGAGGGCCTCCGGAGCCTCAGGAAGGCGAAAAACGAGAGTTCCGAAAATTCAGAAACGGGTGTATTTCCTTCCTCCAGAGGGCCTCCGGAGCCCAGGGGAGGCCGTTTTCCCCCTCCCAGAGGTCAAGGAAAGCCTCCGGAGCCTGGGGAAGGCGAAAAATGGGAGTTCCGAAAGTTCAGAAACGGGTGTGTTTCCCACCTCCAGAGGGCCTCCAGAGCCCAGGAGAGGCCGTTTTCGCCCTCCCAGAGGTCAAGGAAAGCCTCCAGAGCTTCGGGAAGGCGAAGAACGGGAGTTCCAAAAGTTCAGAAACGGGTGTGTTTCCCACCTCCAGAGGTCCTCCGGAGCCCAGGGGAGGCTGTTTTGGCCCTCCCAGAAGTCGAGGAAAGCCTCCGGAGCCTGGGGAAAGCGAAGAATGGAAGTTCCAAAAGTTCCGAAACGGGTGTGTTTCCCACCTCCAGAGGGCCTCCGGAGCCCAGGAGAGGCCGTTTTCGCCCTCCCAGAGGTTAAGGAAAGCCTCCGGAGCCTGGGGAAGGCAAAGAACGGGAGTTCCGAAAGTTCAGAAACGGGTGTGTTTCCCGCCTCCAGAGGGCCTGTTGAGCCCAGGGGAGCTCATTTCTGCCCTCCCAGAGGCTCGAGGAAAGCCTGCGGAGGGCAAAAACTCCCCTCCATGGCGGGAGGGCGGTCAAGCACGTATGCGCAGGGGGGGGTGTCACACATGTACGCACAGGTTGGCAGGACGCATTGCATTGTGAGTGTGGGGCACACAGTTTCAACACGCAAAGACAGAAAGGTTCGCCGCCACTGGCCTAGATCAGACCGTAGACGGCGTAGTTCCAGGGCCCAAAATTTCGAGCCTGGTGGAATACGGGATTGTATTGTGAGTAGAGGAGTGGAGGACTCTTCTCGTAAAACACCTCTGGACCCGCTCAATTGTATTAATGTCCGATATACTCCAGATTCCAGGCAGGCGAGCTGTATTCGAGGATTGGTCTAGCCAAGGGTTTTGGTTTTTTTGAAAAGTGTTCTTTTTCTTTTTCCATCACCATTCTTCCATCATTAATCTTACAGTGCGTCATCCGGGTGCAATCTTTGTCTCCTCATCTTTAACAGTTACATCATTTTAAATCTATTTCTACCTTAACTTTACCTGACCTTACCCTAACTCCTTCCCTATCATTCGGCATTTCTTTTCCAAAGTATACAATTTTCTGCTTCTTTTGATCCATGCCGATTTTCTATCCAGTGATCAAAACAGCCCCACACCTTATAATACTCCTGTCCTTCCTCTTCTTTAATTGCCAACGTTAATCTGTTCATTTCTGCACTGTCTCATTATTATTTTTTAATTACCTCTCCCTCTGAGGGAATTTTTTCCCAACTTTGTTCACCTACGATTCTAGCTGCAGTTATTACGTGAATAATTAAATATACATTTTCTTTTACTATATCTCTCTGGTAAAATACCCAACAGAAACAGTTCCGGCTTTAAATCGGTACGCTGTTGTATCATCCTTTCTGACCACCTATGAATTTTTGCCCGATGTTTTTTTGGCCTAGCCTTAGTGAGCAGTACAATGTTACTGGAGAAGAAGCTTCGCAAAATTAGGTTAACAACTCTTAATGCCTTTTTTTGGCAATGCTATTACAGGAGGAGGAAACGGAGGTGGGGAGATGGGACGAGGAAAACCCATCACCGTGGCCAGTCAAAGTAATTATTTCCACCCATTCCCCCTTCAAGATGGAACCTCTGTCTTCAAATGGAGGCCTTTGCAAGTCTTTCGTCAATGGAAGTCCTCAGTCCTCCCAAGGTCGTTATCCCAAAAGTGCTTTAAACATTTTTTTTTTAAAGACAACTGGACTTCCTTGATTTTTCCTGAAGACGTTTCACTTCTCATCCCGGAAGCTTCCTCGGTTCTATAACTCACTGGTGGAGAAAAGAAGGATTTATACCATTTATTCCCACCATCCTCTTCCTCCTCCAGCCTCCTTTTTCTCTTCTTCCTCTCCCTACTCCTCCTCCTGTCCATCGCTCCCTCCAATCCTCTTTCTACTCCTACTGTTCTTTCTCTTTCTCCTCCAGCCTCCTCCTCCTCCTGCTATCCATCAATCCCTCCATCCTCATCCTTGTCATTCTTCCTCCTCCTCCTGCTACTCATCGCACCCTTCCTCCTCCTTTTCATCATCCTTCAGCCTCCTCTTCCTCCTCATCACCATCATCACTTCCTCCCACCTCCCTACTTCTCCCCACCATCCTTTGGCCTCCTCTTCTTCCTCCTTCTCGTCTTCTTCCTCCTGTTCCTCCTCCTGCTTTCCATCACTCCCTCCCTCCTCCTCCCCACCATCCTTCAGCCTCCTCTTCCTCCTCCTCCTCCTACCCATTACTCCCTCCTCTCCCCACCACTCTTTGGCCTCCTCTTCTTCTTCCTCCTCCTCTTCCTCCTGCTCCTCCTCCTCTTCCTGCTATCCATCAATTCCTCCCTCCTCCTCCTCGCCATCCTTCCTCCTCCTGCTACCCATCGCTCTCTCCCTCCTCCTCTTCACCATCTTTCAGCCTCCTCCTCCTCCTCCTCCTCCTCCTCCTCCTCCTCCTCCTCCTCTTCCCAATCACTCCCTTCCTCCTCCCTCCTCCATCCTTTGGCCTCCTCTTCCTCCTCCTCCTGCTATCCATCAATTCCTCCCTCCTCCTCCTCACCATCCTTCCTCCTCCTGCTACCCATTGCTCTCTCCCTCCTTCTCTTCACCATCCTTCAGCCTTCTCCTCCTCCTCCTCCTCTTCTTCCTCCTCTTCCTCCTCCTCTTCCCCATCACTGCCTCCCTCCTCCATCCTTTGGCCTCTTCTTCTTCTTCCTCCTCCTCCTCCTCTTCCTCCTCCTCCTGCTATCCATCACACACTCCCTCCCTCCCTCCTCCTCTTTCCTCCTCCTCCTCTTCCTCCTCCTCTTCTTCCTCCTCCTCCTCCTCTTCCCCATCACTCACTCCCTCCTCCATCCTTTGGCCTCCTCTTCTTCCTCCTCCTCCTCCTCTTCTTCCTCCTCCTCCTCCTCCTCCTCCTGCTATCCATCACACACTCCCTCCCTCCCTCTTCCTCTTCCCCATCACTCCCTCCCTCCTCCATTCTTTGGCTTCCTCTTCTTCTTCCTCCTCCTCTTCTTCCTCCTCCTCCTCCTATCCATCGCACACTCCCTCCCTCCCTCCTCCTCCTTCCTCCTCCTCCTGCTATCCATCACACAATCCCTCCCTCCCTCCCCCTCCTCCCTCCTCCTCCTCTTCCCCATCACTCCCTCCCTCCTCCATCCTTTGGCCTCCTCTTCTTCCTCCTCCTCCTCCTCCTCTTCTTCCTCCTCCTCCTCCTCCTCTTCTTCCTCCTCCTCCTCCTGCTATCCATCACACACTCCCTCCCTCCCTCCTCTTCCTCCTCCTCTTCCTCCTCCCCTTCCCCATCACTCCCTCCCTCCTCCATTCTTTGGCTTCCTCTTCTTCTTCCTCCTCCTCCTCTTCTTCCTCCTCCTCCTCCTCCTATCCATCGCACACTCCCTCCCTCCCTCCTCCTCCTTCCTCCTCCTCCTGCTATCCATCACACACTCCCTCCCTCCCTCCCCCTCCTCCCTCCTCTTCCTCCTCCTCTTCCCCATCACTCCCTCCCTCCCCCACCCTTTGGCTTCCTCTTCCTCCTCCTCCTCCTCCTCTTCTTCCTCCTCCTCCTCCTCCTCCTCTTCTTCCTCCTCCTCCTCCTGCTATCCATCACACACTCCCTCCCTCCCTCCTCCTCCTCTTCCTCCTCCTCTTCCTCCTCCCCTTCCCCCTCCCTCCCTCCCTCCTACATTCTTTGGCTTCCTCCTCTTCTTCCTCCTCCTCCTCCTCCTATCCATCGCACACTCCCTCCCTCCCTCCTCCTCCTTCCTCCTCCTCCTGCTATCCATCACACACTCCCTCTCTCCCTCCTCCTCCTCCCTCCTCCTCCTCCTCTTCCCCATCACTCCCTCCCTCCTCCATCCTTTGGCTTCCTCTTCTTCCTCCTCCTCCTTCTCCTCTTCTTCCTCCTCCTCCTCCTGCTATCCATCCCTCCCTCCCTCCTCCTTCTCGCCATCCTTCAGCCTTCCCTTCCTCCTGATATCCATCGCTCCCGCCCTTCCTCCTCCTCCTCCTCCAGGTGCGCTCCAGAGCAGCGGCGCACGGGGGCGCCCCGCGCTGGCTCCTGCTGGCGGCGGCGGCGGCGGCACCAGCCGCCCTCCAGACACCAGAGGTCCCTGCTGCAGAAGCCGCGGAGGGGAGGGAGTGGGGGGGGGTTAGCCCGCCGATCTCTCTCGCCTCCTCCTCCTCCTCCTCCTCTTCCTCCGGGAGCGGCCGAGATGAGCAGCCCCCGAGGACGCGGGGAGCCGGCGGAGGGCGCAGACGCCAGCATGGCAGAGCCCGCAGGTGGGGAGGAAGGGGGCTGCGGACGGGGAGGGAGGGGAGGGAGAACGGGTGAGGGTCGTCCCCGGCAACCCCCCCTCCCCCCCAGACCCATTCTTTCCCCAGCAGGCCGGTCCTTCTCCCCACCCTCCCATCTCACTCCCAGGAGCGGCCGGTTGGATCTCCTCTCCGGGGTCCTTTTTTTTTCCCCCATTGTCTTCTCTTCCCCTTTCCCCAAACCACGCGATCCGTCCCCGTCCCCCCCCCTTCTGCGTGGGTGGGTGGGTTGGGGAAGGGGGGGGATATAGCAATATGGTGGATCCGAGACCCCCTTGGCGTTCCCCACCCATCCTGCCTCCTTTTCGGATGCGCCTTTTTGGCAGCGGATCCGCGAGGAAAGGCGGAGATCGTGGCTTGTTGCTAGAAACCCGCAAACAACCATTGGGGAGGGGTGGAGGTGGAGGGCGGGGGGGTGGGGGGGGGAAAGGCGATCTAGAGGAGATCCTCGTTTCCTAAAATCGCCAAGCATCCCGTTGGATGCTGCTTCTTTACATCCTTTGCCCTGGCTTTGCCCCGCTTTTTTTTCTTTCTTTTTTAAAAAAAGATCCACCATGAGGGCTAGAAACTTAGCTTCTAAGCTTTTGAATGTTATTAGCAAAGGCAGAACCACCATTTTGCTGTGCTGGCGTTTCCTCTCTCTCTCTTTCTCTCTCCTCTCTCTCCTCTCTGTCTCTCTCTCTCTCTCTTTCTCTGTACTCCCTCCCTCTCTCTCTTTCTCTCTCCTCTCTGTCTCTCTCTCTTTCTCTGTACTCCCTCTCTCTCTCTTTCTCTCTTTCTCTGTACTCTCTTTCTCTCTCCTCTCTCTCCTCTCTGTCTCTCTCTCTTTCTCTCTCTCTCTTTCTCTGTACTCCCTCCCTCTCTCTCTTTCTCTCTCCTCTCTCTTCTCTCTGTCTCTCTCTCTTTCTCTCTCTCTCTTTCTCTGTACTCCCTCCCTCTCTCTCTTTCTCTCTCCTCTCTCTCTCTCTCTCTCTCTCTCTCTCTCTTTCTCTGTACTCTCTCTCTCTCTGTGTCTCTCTCTTTCTCTGTACTCTCTCCCTCTCTCTCTCTTTCTCTCTCCTCTCTCTCTCTCTCTCCCCACTCCTCATCTCCCCCCCCAAAAAAGAGCCTTGCTCAAGGACTCCCGTAAAAGGTAAAGGTTCCCCGCACACATATGTGCGAATGTATTGAAACGGAGATGAGCATCGCCCACCCCCCCCACTAGTCGTTCCCGACTCTAGGGGGCGGGCGGTTCTGATCTCTGTTTCGAAGCCGAAGAGCCAGAGCTGTCTGAAGACGTCTCCGTGGTCATGTGGCCGGCATGACTAAATGCCGAAGGCGCACGGAACGCTGTTACCTTCCCCCCAAAGGTGGTCCCGGTTTTTTCTACTTGCATTTTTACGTGCTTTCGAACGGCTAGGTTGGCAGAATCTGGGACAAGTCACGGGAGCTCACTCCATTACGCGGCGCTAGGGATTCGAACCACCGAACTGCCGACCTTTCTGATCGACAAGCGTCTTAGTCACTGAGCCACCACGTCCCTTTCAGTCCTTCAGGATGACCCAAATGCCTAGAAGGGAAGCTCTAAAAAGGCCAGGGCCACAGCAGAGCAAGCTCCTTCAAACTGCAGATGTGTTCCATTACATTTCCCCAAATCCCCAGCCTCCATGAGGACTAGCGTGCTGAGGAAATCCTGGGAATGGGTGCTGGTTGTAATCTGGAGGTCATCACCAGTTTGAGGAAGTTGGGGGAAAAAACCAGCTGGGCTTCCTGTGTTAGAATTGTGAGTCATCCATCGTCCAACCTGGGCCTCTTTAAGATGGGTGGACTTCGATTCCCAGAATTCCCTAGGCAGTCATGGCTGGCTGGGGAATTCTGGGAGTTGAAGTCCACACATCTTCAGAGTAGCCAAGGTTGAGAAAGACCTATCATGTGAGTCTAGATTTTATTGAAAAAATGTGTGTCTAGGGTTTGCTGACTGGGGAATTCTGGGAGTTGAAGTCCATACGTCTTAAAGCTGTCAAGGTTGAAAAACACAGATTCTAATCCAATTGTTAACTCAGAACAAAAATCCACCAAACTATCTTCAATATAGCCAGGCCATTGGATTCTTGTCCGAGGCACTCCACTGTCCATAATCCTGCTTTTAAGCTCCCGGTATAGTCAGGGACACAGTGGCTCATGGCTAAGACGCTGAGCATGTTGATCAGAAAGATTGGTAGTTTGAATCCCTAGTGGTGCGTAACAGAGTGAGCTCCCGTTACTTGTCTCAGCTTCTGCCAACCTAGCAGTTCGAAAGCACGTGAAAAATTGAAAGTAGACAAATAGGGACCACTTTGGTGGGAAGGTAACAGCGTTCTGTGCGCCTTCGGCGTTTAGTCATGCCGGCCATATGACCACGGAGACATCTTCGGACAGCGCTGGCTCTTTGGCATTGAAACGCAGATGAATACTGCCCCCTAGAGTCGGGAACGACTAGCACATACCGTATTTCTCAGAGTATAACACACACCCTTTTCCCTCAAAAAAAAGGGTGCATCTTATACACTGAATACAGCATTTTTGGCCTCTTGAAACCCCGCCCCCTTTGCAAAAATGGCCATGCATAGCTTTTAGGCGGCTTCTAGAGTGCGGCTGGAGAGGGCAAAAATGAGCGAAAAACAGGCCGTTTTTTTGCTCTTTTTGCCCCCCACTCCAGCCCCCAGGAGCAATCTATAAGCCTCCTAAAGGCTATTCATGCCCCCCCTTTTTTTAAACAAAAAACGGGCCCGTTTTCGCGAAAAATGGGCCGTTTTGGGGAGGTCTGCAGAGTGCAAAAACTTTTTTTTTTAAATTTGCCTCTTCAAAATCTTGGTGCGTCTTATACTCCGGTGCGTCTTATACTCCGAAAAATACGGTATGTGCGAGGGGAACCTTTACCTTTATAGTAACAGGTTGGTCTATCATTTTAACACTCAACTTTCTTCCCTGAGTGTATACACTCTGTTCCTACCGGCATTTTCATGACCAAAGGGGCTTTGAAGTGGAGGAACAGCGTTTGAGATCTTTGTAGAGGGTCCTCATGTCATTTCCACGCTCGATCTGACCTAGATCTTTGAACTGACCTTCACAAGGCTGGGTTTCCCGATTTTCAGGGAGATCTCGGAATCTTCTCTAGTTTCGCCATCTCCCCAAGGAACGTACAGTGTCCAGAACTGGGCACAGCCTAGATAACAATCTAAGCAATGGAGGGTATCTTTTTAACTGCCGCATCGCATTACATCGGCTAGAGGTATTGTTTGTCAGAAGAGAGCCTCTGGCGGAAGGAAATTTTCCATCTGCGCCTCTCGGCGTTTATGGGTTGCAGTATTCCAGGACACGGTGGCTCAGTGGCTAAGACTCTGAGCTTGTCGAACAGAAAGTTCGGCGGTTCGAATCCCCAGCGCCGCGTAACAGAGTGAGCTCCTGTGACTTGTCCCAGCTTCTGCCAACCTAGCAGTTCGAAAGCACGTAAAAAATGCAAGTAGAAAAATAGGAGCCATCTTTGGTGGGAAGGTAACAGCGTTCCATACGCCTTCGGCGTTTCGTTATGCCGGCCACATGAGCAGGGAGACGTCTTCGGACAGCGCTGGCTCTTTGGCTTTGAAACAATGAGCACCGCCCCCTACAGTTGGAAACGACTATTAGATAAGTGCCAGGGGAACCTTTACCTTTATGCCAGGAGAAGATGGTGGCCATGCCAGCATACCCAGATTGTCCTGCTTGAGAGTCGGCGCCAACTTTCCCCAACCCAGTGCTTTCCAGATACATTCCTTTATCCCCGTGGATAAAAATTGGGGGAATTATAGGTAGTCCTCGGCTTACGACCATGATTGGGAACAGAGTTTTTATTGGTAAGCTTTGCTAAGTGAGTGGTTCCCGATTTTGTGAGCTTCGTTGCAAAAACGGTTATTAAAGCGAAATCACTGAAGTTGTTAAGGCAGGGGTGTCAAACTCGATTTCATTGAGGGCCACATCAGGGTTGTGTTTGACCTCAGGAGGGGGGGAGTAGGGGTGTGTGGCCGGGGGGCGTGGGCAGCCTCAACATCACTCGTGTCAGGGGCGCGTGTGGGAGGCTCGAGTGCTCTGTCAGGGAAAACAGGTTCCCGAGCTCTGTTTTTGGCTGTGATGGCTTCCTGCAATGCTCTGCGAGCGAAAACCTCCCGAGCTCCATTTTCACTGGCAGAGATATCGTGGGCCGGTCCTTCACTGTTTCCAGGTCGGTCCCACAGGCCACATCTACATCTTACGGTCCAGATCCAACCCGCGCGCCCTGAGGGAATTTTTTTTAAAAATCCAGCTTCCCCCGTTGACTTCGCTGGTTGGAAAGTTGCAAATGGCGATTACATGACTCAGGGACGTTACGACCGTCGTAAATACTAGGCAGTTGCCAAGCGGCTAAATTTAGATCACGCGATCAGTCAGAAGTCCCCTTTTTCACCGCCGTTGTAACTTTGAATGGTCGCTAAAGCAACACGGGTAGTCCTTGACTTACAACGGTTCATTCAGTGACCGTTCAAAGTTGCAAAATCCCTGGAAAAAAGTGACTTAATGACGTTTTTTTCCCGCACTTACGAACCTGGCAGCATCCCCATGGTCACGTGATCAAAATGTGGACGCTTGGCACCGGGTTCATATTTATGACAGTTGCCGTGTTCTGGGATCATGCGATCCCCATTTGTGACCTTCTGACAAGCAAACACAGTGAGGAAGTCGGATTCGCTTAACAGCTCAGTTACTCCCTGGAGAACTGCAGTGATTGATTCCCCTAACAAATACGGCAAGAAAGGTCATCAAATGGGGCGAAGCTTAATGAAGTGTCTTGCTTAACGACAGAAATGTTGGCTTCCATTGTGGTCATACGTTGAGGACTACTGTCGTCATTCCAATTGGAAAAGCGGCCCCCTCGCAACCTTTTTGGTCATCAGGGACCGGTTCCATGGAAAGAGAGGGTTTTCCGTGGGCCGGAGTGAGTGTGGTTTCACATTCCACGGATGTGGCTTTGTTCATTTATGCAGCCCGGTTTCTGGCATGCCATGGCCCAGTCCTGGTTCATGGACTGGGCACAAGTGCTCCTAGTTCCGAACCGGTAGCGAAGGTAAGAGAAAACCATTACTGATTGGGCCCCTGATCTGGAAGACACCGAAAGCTGAACTTTAGTGGATCTCTGCTTTGAATATGTAGCCAATCTGATTTAAGATTATACAGGTAGCGTTGGAGTTACGACCACAATTGTGATACATGTTCTTTAAAAGAACATTTTTAAATGATCTTTTCCTGATGTACTGCAGTGGTAGGATTTAGCCGGTTCGCATCGGTTCGAGAGAACCGGTTGTTAAATTGCATGCACCACCACCACCTCTGCTATCAAAGTGGACCCTGGACACTGCGCTACAATGGAGAAACGGGCAACGCAGCGGCCGGTATGAGGGAAGGGGGGCGCTTTCCAGTGGTGGGTTCCAGATCCCGTTGCAATTGGTATGGTGCAACAGGGCCCGGCGTCCCCCACATGCATGCGCACAACACAGGCACACAGAACCTGCATGCATCCTTACCTCCACAACGCCTCTGCGACGCTCCAGCTGCTCGGTGGAGCACCGCACAGGCGCCGTATGCTACATGCGTGGAAGCGCCAAAGAGCTTAAATACAGATAAGGAGCTCGGGTGGACAGGTGGGCCCTCCGGAGCACCGTACCCAGAATGGTACCCTGTGTTCCTGGTAGGCATCGTTATGCCCGTACCGGGGCATACCACCTGCAACCCACCACTGCCGCTTTCCCTCTTTCTTCTCCATGCCCCTCCTCCTTCCCTCATGCCGGCCACCTTGTTGCCCGTTTCCCCATTGCAGCGCAGCGCAATGCCCAGGATCCAATTTGATAGTGGTGGTGAGGGGTAATTTAACAACCACTTCACTGGGTCAGGTTTTGGCTGTCGTGGGAAATTTATCCCGCATGTGTTGGAGGACGGGAATGGACCACCCCTCCCACGACAGCCAACCTGACCCTGGGCAAATTGGTTGTTAAATTATTTGAATCCCACCATCTTCTGCCTATATTGTGTACAGGTAGTCCTCAGATTACAACCTTTGAGCCCAACATTGAAATTGTTAAGAGAGACATTTCTACTACTAGGCTACAAAAATCGAGGGATAGAATCAAGATCACGTGAAGTGTTAACACCACTTTATAAGGCCTTGGTAAGGCCACACTTGGAATACGGCATTCAGTTTTGGTGGCCACGATGTAAAAAGGATGTGGAGACTCTAGAAAGAGTGCAGAGAAGAGCAACAAAGATGATTAGGGGACTGGAGGCTAAAACATAGGAAGAACGGTTGCAGGAACTGGATATGTTTAGTTTAAGAGAAAGAAGGACTAGGGGGGACATGATAGCAGTGTTGCAATATCTCAGGGGTTGCCATAAAGAAGAGGGAGTCAAACTATTTTACAAGGCACCTGAGGGTAGAACAAGAAGCAATGGGTGGAAACTAATCAAGGAGAGAAGCAACTTAGAACTGAGGAGAAATTTCCTGACAGTTAGAACATTAATCAGTGGAATAGCTTGCCTCCAGAAGTTGTAAATGCCCCAACACTGGAAGTCTTTAAGAAGATGTTGGATAGCCATTTGTCTGAAACAGTATAGGGTTTCCTGCCTAGGCAGGGAGTTGGACTAGAAGACCTCCAAGGTCCCTTCCAACTCTGCTATTGTATTATTGTTTATTTGGACAACTGGCAACTGGCATGATTTGCGACGGTTGCAGTTGCCCAGGACGATACGTTCATTGTATTGTATTGTATACATGTACAACAGCACTCAAAAGAATTGCAACCTGTTTGATAATATTCTACATGTTTAATTTTCAATGTCAATCTATCCGTTTCTGCACAATCTAGCATCTAACTGATGATATACCCAGGATGACGAGTGTGCCACACCAACCTATGACTCTGCGTGGCATGCTTTGGTTGTTTGCTTGCATAGCCTGCTCTTTGTTCTGCTATGTTTAGATTCTTCTTAAGAAATTCACCATGTGTGAGTAGAGACTATATAAGTGACTATATAAAATTTTATAAAATAAATAAATAGGAAGGAAGGAGGAAAGGAAGGAAGGAAAGAAAAAGGAGGGAAGGAAGGAACGAAGATGGAGAGGGAGGGAAGGAAGGAGGGAACAGAGAGAGAGAGAGAAAGTGAGTTCAATTTGTTCAATGAGTTTTGTCCCATTTTACGACTTTTCTCGCCACAGTTCTTAAGTGAATCCCTGCGGTTCTTAAATTAGAAACACGATTGTTACGCGAATCCAGCGTCCTCGTTGACTTTGCTGGTCAGAAGGATCCCGTTACCTCGGGACGCTGTAACCGTTATAAATACGAGTCGGTTGTCAAGCCTCCGGATGTAAATCATGTGACTGCGGGAATGCTGAAAGGGTCATGAGTGTGAAAAATAGTCCTAAGTGACTATTTTTTCAGTGCCATTGGTACTTTGAAAGATGACTAAATGAACTCCTGTAATTTGTCTGCCTTTATCAGTTCTTTTTCTGACATCAGATTTCTATGTTCCTGTATTCATTTATTTCTTTTTTACAGATCTGGACTTAACTCTGTTTCCTTCTCTTTTTTCTTTCTTCTACCTTCCCAGGAGACGCTGGGGATGACTCCAGCCCCTTCTCCTGCCCTGCCTGTCACGTCACCTTCAAGGACCCCTCTGAGTTATCTGCTCACACTACTACTTGCTTCTCAGAGCGAGCCCCCAGTTCGGCCGGCCTTGCGACCACTCCCACCGTCGGCCAGGAGCACTCCAGCGTCTGCTCCTCGTCCTCCTCTTCCGTTGAGATCCACGCCGAAAGTTCTCCAAGCATGGACATGGAACCTGGGCCCTTGCTGACCGAGCCAAGCCAAGAGCCCGCCTCTTCCCGGCCCCCTCCTCCACCACCCCCAACCCTGCCCCCTACCACCACTCTCTCCACCGGGCATCTCAACATTCCTCTCATCCTGGAAGAGTTGCGTGTTTTGCAACAACGCCAGCTCCATCAGATGCAGATGACGGAACAGATCTGCCGGCAGGTGTTGCTCTTGAGTTCGTGGGGACAGGTCGGGGCTCCGGCCTCCACCACGGAACCGGCTCCGGTGGCCTCTGCTCCGCCCAAGCCCTCTTTGCCCGTCTTTTCCATTAAAACTGAACCTGGGAGGAGCCAGGTGTCCTCCTCTCCAGATGTGCCCAAGCCGGCATTCTTCCATCTCTATCACCCGTTCCCTGGCAGCACCAGGGTGCCCAAAGCTGAGCAGCTGCTGGCTCCAGCCTTCCCTACGGCCACAGGTGTCTTGGCAGCTCAGTGCTTAGGGACTGCCCGGGGTCTGGAGCAGGCCACATCTCCAGGACTCTTGCGACAGAAGAATGGAGGAGGAGGAGGAGGAGGAGGTGGAGAATCCAACTTGGAAGGCGAGAAACCAAGCGGACGCCACAAATGTCGTTTCTGTGGGAAGATCTTCGGCAGCGACAGCGCCCTCCAGATCCACCTGCGCTCCCACACCGGCGAGCGTCCCTACAAGTGTAACATCTGTGGGAACCGTTTCACCACGCGAGGCAACCTTAAGGTCCATTTCCATCGTCACCGGGAGAAGTACCCCCACGTCCAGATGAACCCTCACCCAGTCCCCGAGCACCTGGACTACGTCCTCACCACTTCGGGGCTCCCTTATGGCATGTCCGTGCCGCCTGAGAAAGGAGAATCCGGAGAGGAACACGGGGCCCTCCCTGCAACCGAGCGCAAGGCCCTGAGTGCCACCGAGAGTCTGAGCCTACTATCCGGCACGACTCCGTCAGCCGCGGCTCAAGCTTTGCCCGGTTTCAACAAGCTGGTCCTGATGAAGGCAGTGGAAGCCAAGGGGAAGGGGGATGAGAACACCCCTCCTGAATCAGAGACGGAAGGGCCCCGTCTTCAACTGGGGAAGCTTGTGGGGGCCTTGCCCAGCTGGGCTCTGTTAGCCAATCACTTCAAGGCGGGCCCAGCTATGGGGCCCTTCCCCTACGTCCTGGAAGCTTCTCCCTCGGAGACCTCTAAGCTCCAGCAGCTGGTGGAGAAAATCGACCGCCAAGGGTCCTCATCCTCCTCGGGCATGGCCACCATGGCCCCATCCACAGCCGGCTCCTCGGTGTCGTCTTCTCCAGCATCTTCAGGGCTCAATCAATGCGTCATCTGCTTGAGGGTCCTCAGCTGTCCCCGAGCTCTGCAACTTCACTACGGGCAGCATGGGGGCGAACGCCCCTTCAAATGCAAAGTCTGCGGGCGAGCCTTCTCCACCAGGGGGAACCTGAGGGCTCACTTTGTGGCCCACAAAACCAGCCCGTCGGCCCGAGCACAAAACTCTTGTCCCATCTGTCAGAAGAAGTTCACCAACGCCGTAAGCCTCCAACAGCACGTCCGAATGCACCTGGGTGGCCAGATCCCCAACGGAGCTCTCCTGCCTGAGCCTTCGGCCCCAGAGGGGGCCCCATTGGGAGAAGGGGAGAAGCCACGGGAGCAGCCACCTGTCCCCCAGGAGGAGGAGCTGTCGGAGGAGGAAGAGGAGGAAGAGCCCACCGATGAAGACTCGGTAGAAAGCATTGGAGAAAAAGCAGAGCAGATCTCCAGCCCTGAAGGTCTTGGTCCTCCCAAGGAAGAGGATGAAATGGGGCAGCCTGAGGGGGAAGAGGGAGGACCTGGAGCACTCTCCTCTTCCCCTCTGGGGCCCCAAAGCCCTCTCTGTCCCTTGAAGGATGGGGAAGAGAAGGCCGATATGGAAGAAGAAGATGGCGGAACTGCCCCGGTGGAAGGAGAACCAGATAAGGAGAAAGGAGAAGGTGGTGGAGAAGGTCCATCTGAGAAGCAACAGCATCAGGGCAGCCAAGCCAAAGAAGAACCAGTACTGATCTGTGGGATTTGCAAACAGCCCTTCACCGACAGGGCTGCCTTGCGCAAACATGCAATGACTGCCCATCCCCAGGTAAGAAATCAATACGGTGGAATAGGGACATCTGGCTTCCTCGGCCCCCTGGTGGTCTTGGGTAGGAAGATATCTTCCCTCGTGTGCTTTCTGTCGCCCTCTAGCAGTGACCTTGGGATAGGCAATGCTACATTATCTTGTTTTTCTTTGAGGACATAATAAGTAAGTTAGTAACCCAGTTGTTAAATGAATTTGGCTTCCCCATTAATTATGCTTGTCAGAAGGTAGCAAAATGTGACCGGAGACATTGCAACCGTCATAAATATGAATGGAATGTAATAGGATAGGATAGGATAGGATAGGATAGGATAGGATAGGATAGGATAGGATAAAAAAGAATAGAATAGAATAGAATAGAATAGAATAGAATAGAATAGAATAGAATAGAATAGAATATGAGTTGGAAGGGACCTTGGAGGTCTTCTAGTCCAGCCCCCTGCTTAGGCAGGAAACCCTACACCACTTCAGACAAATGGTTATCCAGCATCTTCTTAAAAACTTCCAGTGTTGGAGCATTCACAACTTCTGGAGGCAAGCTGTTCCACTGCTTAATTGTTCTAACTGTCAGGAAATTTCTCCTTATTTCTAGCTTGCTTCTTTCCTTGATTAGTTTCCATCCATTGCTTCTCGTCCTGCCTTCAGGTGCTTTGCCGAATAGCTTGACTCCCTCTTCTTTGTGGCAACCCCTGAGATATTGGAATATTGTTGTCCTGTCTCCTCTACTCCTTCTTTTCATTAAACTAGCCATGTCCAGTTCCTGCAACCGTTCTTCATATGTTTTAGCCTCCAGTCCCCTAATCATCTTTGTTGCTCTTCTCTGCACTCTTTCAACATCTTTTTTACATCATGGTGACCAAAACTGAATGCCGTATTCCAAGTGTGGCCTTACCAAGGCATTATAAGGTAGTATTAACCCTTCACGTGATCTTGATTCTATCCCTCTGTTGATGCAGCCTAGAACTGTGTTGGCTTTTTTGGCAGCTGCTGCACACTGCTGGCTCATATTTAAATGGTTGTCCACTAGGACTCCAAGATCCCTTTCACAGTTACTACTATTGAGCAAGGTACCACCTATACTGTACCTGTGCATTTCGTTTTTCTTGCCTAAATGTAGAACCTTACTGTTTTCACCATTGAATTTCATTTTATTAGATAGTGCCCAATGTTCAAGTTTGTCAAGATCCTTCTGTATCTTAAGCCTATCCTCTGGAGTGTTGGCTATTCCTGTCAGCTTGGTGTCATCTGCAAATTTGATGAGTTCCCCATTTATTCCCTCATCCAAATCATTGATGAACTGGTTGCCAAGCATCCAAATTTTGATCATGTGACCATGGGGATGCTGCAACGATCCTAAGTGTGAAAAATGGCCACGTCACTTTTTTTTTTCAGCGCCGTTGAAACTTTGAAAAGTCACTAAACGAATGGTTGTAAGTTGAGACTACCTCTATAGGCTTGTTCTGACGATTATTTGGGACATCTTCTTGTTTTGTTCATCTCTCCTTAATAATGGAGATTCTCCATCATCCAGGTGATGGTTGTCTCAAGTGTGCTTTTTCAAGAGGCAACTGGGCTGTCTGGTTATTTTCTTTGAAGACGTTTCGCTTCTCATCCAAGAAGTTTCTCCAACTCTGAGTGGATGGTGGGGAATGGAAGGATTTATACTCCTTGCAGGCAGCTAGTCATTTGCATTGTTTTAGAAGGTCATTGAGGCCACCTGGCAGTGACGTGCGGTGAGGTTTATGGCTGGTGAGGCAGCAATTTTTTTAGACTTGTGGACCTCAACTCCCAGAATTCCATAGTCAGGCATGCTCAGTTCCGACCTGCCGCCCTCCACCCTGGGATTTGGCCACGGCACCGCCCGCCAGAGCTGCGCGGCATCCGGGGCGCGCTTGTCAGGCAAGGGCAGCACAGGTGGGGAGCGGACGGAGCGGAGGAAGCCTCTCCCCCCCCTGCTTCCCGCCCCCAAAAGAACAAAGGGAACCTCTGCCACCACCAGGGCAACCTGGCCGGCCTCTCTCGCGGCGGCTCTCCAGTGCCGAGCTTGGGAATTCCTTGAGGAGCTCCGGGGGCTGCAAGCACCGCAGGCTGGACTGGAGCCTCGAGTCTAGGGCAGCGAGTCATTCGATGGGAAACTTGCCTCTTGGAAGGAATGACTCGGCTTGGCTCCTGCTTTGTCTCTCCTGCCTCTTCGCTTCTCCGTTCGGTCGTTGGGCGGCAGATCGAAAGCGGGAGCCAAGCGTTTGAGTTTTGAGTTTGAGTTTTATTACATTTATATACCGCCCCCCTCTCCCCGCAGGGACTCGGGGCGGTGTACAGACAGTACATATAAAACAGCAAAGCAGGAACAACAAAACTTTAGACAACCAACATAAACATACGGTCTGTATAATGCCCGAACTCATTTCTAGTTAAAAACGATCTAAAACCAAATTTAAAACCCCAAAATTTACAATATTAAAAAGCTGGGTCATTCCTCCCAAGAGGCAAGTTTCCCATCAAAGGACTCACTGCCCTGATGATGAGAGGTGAGGCTGTGCCTCACTTGCCTCACCTGACTGCACGTCACTGTCACCTGGAGGTTTATCTCTTCATCTCTCATTATTGAGATAAAGGCCACACTTCGTACGAGTGGTGAGCAACAGAAAAGCATGCTTGACACTTCAGGTCAGTTTCTCTTTGAGTTGTGAGACACCCATGCCACTTGTGTACTTGCCTTCCTCACACAGTTTACCCCTGTGCGCAAGTCTGGCTTCAGAAGAAATTTGGAGAATGTGATTGTTTGAGAAGGTATTATGTGGTTTCACCTCCGCTTATTGCTTCCGATCGGCAAGCTTGGCCAGTATCCCACCCAGCATAACTGGAGTGAAGGATCCTGGTAATTGTAGAGAAGGAAGGATTATTCCTGCGGGACGCAGTGGTTCAGTGGCTAAGATAATGAGCTTGTCGATCTGAAAGGTCGCTTTTTTTTTCCCCCAAAAAAAATATTTTTAAAATAAAAACAAATAAAATCATCCTCCATTACAAAGTTGTAGAAAGCTTGTCAATTGGTTACACAGAGTTTTCGTGCATCCTTTCCACTGTCATCACCCCTAATTCATATCAAATTATCTACTTTACATCACATATATTGATATATGGTTGTTATCATCATACCTCATCCTTCATATGACTATAGTTGTTCTAACGTTCTTTGATAACAAACATTCCAAAATTTTAAACAAAACCACATAGTGGCATTCCCTCATCTATTTTCAATATCATCCAATCACATTATTCCTTTATAACACATTCAACATAAAAAATTAATTGGCTTTCATAACAAAGTTTTGAAACCTCTTTTCTTAATCATTGTTTGCGACTTTTATCCAATGTCCCTTTTATCCCGTCAATACAAATAATTACATTATCATTATCGGTCATTTATTTAGCAATAGTTTGACTAAGTTTAAGTAACTTTTTCCCCTTTTTTCATCATTTAAAATTTTAACCCAATTTCCTCTTATCCAACCAAGTGTCGCTTAACGGAGTGAGCTCCCGTTCCTCGTCCTAGCTTCTGCAATTCGAAAGCGCATAAAATTGCAAGTAGAAAAAATAGGAACCGCCTTTGGTGGGAAGGTAACAGCGTTCCGTGCGCCTTCAGCATTTAGTCATGCCGGCCACCTGACCACGGAGACGTCTTCGGACAGCGCTGGTTCTTTGGCTTTGAAATGGAGATGAGCACTGCCCCCTAGAGTCGGGAATGACTAGCACATATGTGCGAGGGGAACCTTTACGTTTAAGGATTATTCTCTGCCCAAATTACAATTCTCAATTTCTTTATGGATCTTTTGCCATCTTTTGAAGGGGAGGCTGATGTTGGCAAATTTAAAAGTTCTGCTTCCTTGTCTCTGTGAACCTGGTTGCCAGTCTTCACAAATAATCCTTGACTTACAACTTTAATGATTGCTCAAAAGTTACAACGGTATTGAAAATAGCAATGTACACCCGGGTCCTTGCATTTATGACCATCGGAGCATCCTCACAGTCACTTGATTTCGGGGCTTCGCAACTTTTATATATAAGTAGTCACCCTCAACTTACAAAGTTTTGCTTAGTGACCATTCGAAGTTAAAATGACATTAAAGAAAAGGGTGTTACGACCATTATTCACCCTTGTGACCGTTTCAGCATCCCCATGATGTACATTTGGATGCTTGACAATAGACTCACATTTATGACCATTAAGAGTGTCCTGGAAGTATGTGATTTCCCCTTTTTGACCTTCGGACAAGCGGTGATTTCTTTCGCAAAAGCAAAAAATAGTCCTAAAATGGGGCAAAGCCCAACACATTTCTCACTTAGCAGCATAAATTTGGGGCTCAGTTGTGGCCATAAGTTGAAGACTACCGGTATTTATGATCATTCCAGCATCCTGGCGTTGACGCGATCGCTATTTGCAACCTTCCCAGCTAACTTTTGATAAGAAAGTCAAGGAAGGAAGGAAGCCAGATTCGCAAAAAAAAAGGGTTGTAAATTCAGGCACAATTCACTTAAAGGGCTGCATCATTTAGCAACAGAAGGTCCAGTTCCAATTGAGGTCGTAATTTGAGGACTACTTGCATTGAAACAGTCTTGGCGTATGGGAAGTGCACTTTTCTCTCGAAACATTCCTAAATGTTGTCCCTTTGGAGGAACGGATAACCTCAGGAGATCCTGATGGGATTTACGTCCGTTTCTTTTTGTTGATCAGTCACTAAATCGTGCCCTACTCTCTGCAACCCCATTGAATATAGCACACCAGCCCCCCCCTCCCATTCTCCATTGTCTCCTGAAGTTTGCCAAACTTCACATTGATTAGGTTGATTGCTGTTCTGATTGAGGCTTCCCGAGAGCATGAAGCAAACTCCTGGTCCCGACAAAACTTCTTTTATTAATTTAATATGAATTCTGCTCATTCACATCCAGCAAAGTCTTTCAAGGGAGGATTTACAGTCACAGACCTTATCTGGCTTGGAGAGCTGACAGGTCGATATCTGCAAAACTTGGCAAGGAGTCTTGGAGAGTCACGAGCCAATTGAGCGAAGTAATTGTCTCCTGCAAACTCCACTCCCCTTTCGCTCCTCTTTTATTCCCTCGGGAGGGGCCATTCATCGTCCACCTGTGGCCTTATTCCCAAGTTGACCCCTGTTCTTTAGCTTTCCCTTTGTCTGGCAACTCTGCGCATGCGCACACTGGGAACAGGCTCCAGCTGTTCTTCTGCCTCACTGATGTCTGACTCTGAAGGCAGCTGATAACTGGCATACAGCTCTGGCCCCCTCTCTTCTTACGACACAGAGCCCTCATCAGAGCCTTCCCCAGACTCCAGGACTTCCTCCCCAACCCCCTCATTGTCCCGGTCACAACACTCCTGAAGTTTGCTAAAATTCACGTTGATTGCGTTGATTGCATTATCTAACCCTCTCATCCTCTGCCGTCCCTTTGCCTTTCATCTTTCCAGATATCAGGGTCTCTTCCAATGAATCCTGTGTTCTCACTTGCCGGCCAAAGTATTTGATGACATCCCATAGTTCCTAAATTGGAAGAAAATATTGCTTTTTTTTTTTAAACGAAGTTTTATTGGTTTTTTTAAAATTTACAGGGAAAAAGGTAATGGAAAAGGTATACAAGTTTTGGCAGTTGCAAGGTGCGGTAGGTGCCCCCTCCCTCCATGCTCATAATATACATCTAAGCAAAAATCATTAATACATAGTAGTATATAGTCAGCATATTAATTCAATTGGTAATTTCGATCAGTTTATGTCAAAATGATTTTCTTGTTCATTTTTGTGATCTGAGCTTTCTTGGTATTGCCCCATCTCCCCCCCGCCGACAGAGCTCCGGCCCCTCCCGTGTCCTGCGTGTCTGTTGTAGGATCATCTGATTTTTCTAGGTGTGTTTTGTTTTTTTCCATAAAGGCCTGTGCCTCTATGGGTGTATTAATTCTAACTCTTGTCTCCTCCCAGAATATTAACATACCTTCAGGCATCAACCATCTGAACCACACCCCCTTCTGGTATAATTTATTCGCTAATTGCGAATAACTTTTTCTTTTTTCCCTCACTTTCTTGGGAATCTGCTTCAGAATGGTTATTTCCCTATCTTGGGATGTCAAGGCTTGCCCCCTTTGTGCACTCAGAATGGAAGAAAATATTGCTTATTCATCCTTTGGCTTTTGCCCCAATATTCGTACCTTCCTTTTCCTTCTCCTGCTTTCTTTTTCTCCAAAGGTTCATCTGGGAAGCCACGTTTGGAGCAATAACCCGGCGCGCCGGGGACGGCGACTGCCTCTGGAAGGGCCCCTGCCAGTGCTCTCCGGGGGCCAAGTCAAGCTGCAGGACTTCCTCGGACGGGACATCCCAGCCCAACTGGTGGGGGTGGGTCCCCTTTCCTTCTGGAATCAATATACCGCCTTCGTCTCGGGGGGCCTGCCCGCCAAGCCGACCCACAGCACAGCGGCTTCCGTTGTTTCATCTTCCTCCTCCTCTTCCCCCAACGTGACCCCACAAAGCCTCTTTGGATCAAGCAATGTGCCTGGGAAGGTGGTCCCCACGGAGTCCAAGGAGAAGCCTCCAGTGACCAATTTGCTGCTCCTTTCCCCGCCGGCAGCCCCCGTTTTGGAAACGGTCCCCGAGAGCCAAGGAAAGGCTGAGAAGTAACCGAGCTTCTACTGAGTAAGGTGATGATGGGGGGATTGTGACGCTTGCGAGAAACCCGATCCTGACCAAGGTGATGAGATTGGAGTGGCACTTTGCCAGGATGTCCGCCTCTGTGCGTTTTTATCAAAATGTTTAGGTAGTGGATGATATTGGAAGCTGGATCAAACTAGTACATAGTCACACTTTGGGTCTGTTTCATTGTATTGGTCTCCTAAGGGCCACTTCTCCAATATCACCTGTATATTAATTGTATGGACCCCGGTGAAAAGTTTAACCTGATGCCTAAACGTAAACCAGGTCAGTATTTATGGATTTTGTTATATTTTTGGTCTCAGAGCAGGAATCTCTGAACATCCACGACCTGGTTTCAAGTTGGGCCTCTGTGATTTGACGGGGGGGTCTTCAACCTCAGCTAAGTGGTGGCATTTGATTGATTTGGACAAACCAGAGAAGGTTGGGTCTTATTAATACCCTGTTTCCCCGAAAATAAGCCCTCCCTGAAAATATTGCAACACAGCAGCAGCCATGAGGTGACCACGCTCGCCGCCTCCTGCACCTCAAAAATAATAACCGTATTTTTACGGTTAACCGTAGTTTTAATCTTTCCAGCCTGTATTATGGCCTAACCGTAGTTTTAAACCGTAGTTTTAATCTTTCCAGCCTGTATTTTAAATGTATTTTAAATTTTTAGGGGTAGGCTTTTTAGGTTGTTTTTTTAATTTTTATTACTGTACAGCCTAACATTTAATCTGATTTTAGGGGTATTTAAGACTATTTATTCTGTATATGGCTTTTATTTTGCTGTCTGTACACCGCCCCGAGTCCCTTCGGGGAGAGGGGGCGGTCTATAAATTCAATAAAATAAATAAATAATAAATAAATAAATAAATAAATAAGACCTCCTCAAAAATAAGACCAAACTCTTATTTGGGGGTCAAAAGAAAATAAGACCTTATTTTCAGGGAAACACGGTAGTAGGATGGAAGACCACAAGGAGGTCCTAAAGTTAGACGCTAGATTGTGAAGTCAAAATAACCATAAAAATCCGAGTGGCAAAATGTTTCCAAGAAAACTACATGGCTCGGGAATCGGTTTTCATTTGAGGGAGTCTTTATTTTTATGATTTAAAAAAAGTCATAGTTGGAGTTGCAAGGCCAGAAGAGCTGAGAAAACCTGGAACCTCCTTGCTCCCTATAACTATATCCCTCTCTTTTTCTCTTCCAGAGTGATCCACTCAAGAAGGACCAAGTACGCGGCAGCAATTAAACCTTATATCTGACGACGCAAATAGAGATGGTTCCAATATAATTTTAGCAACTTTTTAGTGTTTTACTTTTAACGTAGTTTGGAGCTCCGTCGGCCGAAAGGCAGGATCCTGACCCGAGGCAGGGAAGGATGGTCCCTGCCTTGTTCCTTTGATTTTTTTCTTTTTAAATAAACTTCCCTCTCATGTAGAACAGGATACCAAATGGCCCCAGCCGAAGGAATTTATTCCCTCAATAAAATAAATTTGAAAGAGATTATCAAGCCTGTGGGTTTTCTTTCTGGCCACAGGGAACGGAAGTCCCTTTATTTTGAGTTCTGATTTTCTTTGGGAAGGAGAAGCAGCTTAATGCATGGGTTGAATGCGTTACATAGTCTGGTTCAGCAAAAGACAGTGAAAGGGAATTGGAAGATGCCAATTGGAAGATGTGAAAATTATTTTTTGGGTTGTTTCATTGGTGCTCTTGCAAAAGGCAAGTGGACTATTTTTTTCGAGGACGAGGAGGAGAAGAAAGGAGGAGGAGAAGAAAAAGATGATGACATTTCGCTTTTCATCCAAGAGGAGGAGGAAGAGGAGGAGGAGGAGGAAGATGAAGAAGAGGAGGAGGTCAAAGGAGGGAGGAGGGAGGAAGGAGGGAGTGATGGGGAAGAGGAGGGGGAGGAGGGGGAAGAGGAGGAGGAGGAGGAGGAGGAAGAAGAGGAGGCCAAAGGAGGGAGGGAGTGATGGGGAAGAGGAGGAGGAGGAAGAAGAAGAGGAGGCCAAAGGAAGGAGGAGGGAGGGAGTGATGGGGAAGAGGAGGAGGAGGAAGAAGAAGAAGAGGAGGCCAAAGGAGGGAGGAGGGAGGAAGGAGGATGGGGAGGAGGAGGAAGAAGAAGAAGAGGAGGCCAGAGGAGGGAGGAAGGAGGGAGTGATGGGGAAGAGGAGGAGGAGGAAGAAGAAGAAGAGGAGGAGGAGGAAGAAGAAGAGGAGGCCAAAGGAGGGAGGAAGGAGGATGGGGAAGAGGAGGAGGAGGAAGAAGAAGAAGAGGCCAAAGGAGGGAGGAGGGAGGGAGTGATGGGGAAGAAGAAGAAGAAGAAGAAGAAGAAGAAGAAGAAGAAGAAGAAGAAGAAGAAGAAGAAGAAGAAGAAGAAGAAGAAGAAGAAGAAGAAGAAGAAATTTCACTTGTCATCCAAGATTCTTAGATGAATGAATTCTTGGATGAATGAATTCTTGGATGAGAAGCGAAATCTTCTTCCTCAAAGGAAAAAAAAAACAGTCCAGTTGCCTTTTTAAAAAGCACCTTTGAGACAACTATGACTGAGAATTTCCACAGATATTTTGTTGTTATTTTTTAAATGGAGGCCAGATTCTTTGAAGTTTAGTTTTTTTAGAGAAAATAATAGAAACCAACACAAGTAGAACATGGAAAACACGAAGAAAATAAAAGAATAAAGCACAAATGAAGTTGCCCTAGGGGTCTAGAAAATGTCAAAATAATTTATAGTTTCCTGGTATATCTTTAATCAATTCTGATCGGTTGAGGCATCACTTTCAGTGATGTTATTAAGCCATAAGCAAAGAAAAATAGTGAGAACCGTAGTCAAATCATTATCAAGCTGGTTTGGTCTCGTGGTTAAGAACCAGGCTACAAAGTGTTGCGATCGTGAGTTCAAATCCTGCCTTAGCCATGAAAGCCAGCTTGGATAACTTTGGACCAGTTACTCTTTCAACTTAATCCTCCTCAGGGGTTTGTTGTGAGAAAGTTGGGTTCTTGAGGTATTTGTAAAAATAAGAATTAGAAATAAGAAAGGCAGGATGCAAATAAATACATTACTTCCATAACATTGCAAGCTATGGTTAGACTGAGTAGAAATTGGGAATCCCTATTCTGCTTTAAATAGCCTATCAAATTGAGTATGAACTTTGTACATTTTTTTAAAAAATCGTATTTTGGATGGGGTACAAATCTATCTGTTTTGTGGATTTTATTCCCCGGAAATGGTTCTTGCTTTGATCTCAAGGAATTGCGCAGCCGGTGTCCACACGGAGTCAGAGACGCTGACACAAACATGTAGTTTTATATAAATAAATATATTTAACATTTATATTTACATCCAACAAGATAGGCACGTCATTATTACATCATGAGGTAAATCACAAATGGCATACAGAGCACACAGAAGAAAAAGGCGGGGGGGGGGACTCCCCCTTTACACCCAGCAACCAATCATAATGTAGATTACCTCAAGCAGGAGCCCATTACATCATGAGGTAAATCACAAACAGCATACAGAGCACACAAGAAAAAGGCGGGGGGGGGGGGGGGTATTCCCGCTTTACACCCAACCACCAATCATAATGTAGTTTACCTCATGCAGGAGCCCATTACATCATGAGGTAAATCACAAACAGCATATAGACCATACAGAAGAAAAAGCGGGGGGGGGGAGGAAACTCCCCCTTTACACCCAGAAACCAATCATAACGTAGATTACCTCATGCAGGAGCCTGCACTCTCCAATCAATCAACTACAACTGTGTTGTGGCTCATTATACTCTTTAATGTTCCAGCTATTAAATTAAATAACATTTTAAATTCTATTCAAGTTCAAAAATGAATTTTAGTGGAAATTCTTTATCATATTCATCTCTAAAGAAAATCTGGCTTCTGATTGAGACAATGGTTGTCGTTGCTGGCCTTTAACTAGAATGGATGCCCTACAAATAGTTCTCGACTTAACAATGTTTCATTTAGTGACTCTTCGAAGTGAAATGGTCACTATGGAAAAAAACGACTTGCTATCCATCCTTGCACTTATGACCATTGCAGAATGCCTAATAGTCACATGATCAAAATTTGGACGCTTGGGAACTGACACATATAAGCAGTCCTCAATGTACAACCACAAATTGAGCCCAACATTTATGTTGCTAAACGAGACATTTATTAAGCGATGTTTGGAGCCATTTTACGACCTTTCTTGCTACCATCATTGAGTAAATCCCTGCAGTTGTTAAGGTAGTAACCCAGTTGTTAAGTGAGTCTTGCTTTCCCGTTGACTTTGCTTGTCAGGAGGTAGCAAAAGGGGATCATGTGACAACGGGACACTGGAAACCGCCATAAGTATGAGTCGGTTGCCAAGCATCTGAATTTTGATCACATGCCCATGGGGATGCTGCAACCGCCATAAGTGTGAAAAATGGTCGTAAGTCACTTTTTTCAGGGCTGTCGTAACTTTGGACAGTCGCTAAATGAACTGCTGTTAAGTCAAGGACTACCTGCATTTACAACAGTTGCAAAGTGCCAAGGTCATCTGTGACCATCCGACAAGCAAAGTCAATTGGGGAGGAACAGACTCACATAATGGCCGTGTGATTGACTTAAAGACCATGCATCACTGCAATGGTCATAAAGTTGGACGCAATTCACTTAACAACACCCTCACTCAGCAATAGAAATTCTGGCCCAAATTCTATTCCTAAACTGAGGACTAGCTGCAGGGAATAAAAGTCGTTTCCCCCGCCCGTATTTGGTTGCTTTTCCCAATCTGGTGTTTTCTGCCTGCCCTTTGCATACCTGGATTAGATATGCAAATTTAAGGCGTTGCTGTTGGGGGCGGGGGATTGGTGATTCATAAGTGCAATGAAGCAACACACCGATTGTGTGAACCCTAGCCTAGAAAAACAGCCTATCTGACCCTAACTTAACAAATTTGAAGATGATACTAAGCTGGCAGGAATAGCCAACACCCAAGATCAGTGATGGTTAACCTTTTTGGTGCCAAGTGCCTAAAGCGTGAATGCACGCGTGCGTGACTGAACCCCCAAAATGCAATGCGAGTGCCGCCCCCCGCCAGCGCTGAGGCTACAGGCTGTTTGTGCCGTCAAAGAGGCAGCGGTGATGGCGGCAGGCCAGTGTCTCAGGGCGGAGTCATGCCGAGCTGCACTAACAAGGCGAACCCCCAAAATGCAATGCAAGCGCCTCCCCTTTCCCCTGTGCACCATTTTGGCTTCCAGGTTGGTGCAAGAGGCATTCCAGGCCCAAAACAGGGTGCGGGACAGTGGTGGGATACGACCAGTACGCCCCGATACGGTACGGGCATACAGGTGCCTGCTGGGAGCACCAGGTACCGTTCCGGTACAGTGCTCTGGAGGGCCTGCCTACCCGCCCTCCTTACCTGTATTTGAGCCGTTTCGGGGCTTTCACCCACGGAGCATACGGCAGCAGCGCGATGTTCCACCAAGCAGCTTGAGCGTCGCGGAGCATCGAAAGTGATAAATATGCATGTGCGTACTGCACGTGTGCATGCGGTGGACGCCTGGCCCCGTTGCACCGTACCGGTTGCACCGGGATCCAGAACCCACCACTGGTGCGGGGTACCATGCGTGGCATCCCAGCGCCCCGTTTTGAGCGTGGAAAGCCTCCTGCACCAACTTGGAAGCTAAAACTCAGAGGGCGGCTACTTCCGGTCTTCGTTGATGCAGCTGGACATGACACTGGCCTGCTGCCACAGCTGCTGCCACTTTGCTGGTGCTAATGCACCAGCAGCCTCAGCCTTTTTGCCAGCGCGAACAGCCTGCCGCAGCAGCCTCTTTGCCGGCACAAACGGCCTGTCGCTGCAGCCTCTTTGCCGGCGCGAGGTCCCCAGTATGCTCCCTGTTTTGGGCCTGGAAAGCCTCCTGCAACAACCTGGAAGCCAAAACAGGACGCCGAGGGAGGGGGGGCTTGCCCCGGCAAAGAGGCTGTGGAGGCAGGCCGTTCGTGCTGGCAAAGAGAGTGCGGCTGCAGGCCGTTTGCGCCGGCAAAGATGCAGCGGTGGAGCAGCAGGCCAGTGCCTCGGGGACACTGCAACCGTCATAAATATGAGTCAATTGCCCAGCATCTGAATTTCCATCATGTGACCATGAGGATGCCGCAATGGTTGTCAAGTTTGAAAAAAAGTCCCTTTTTTTCAGTGATGTTGTAACTTTGGAGGGTCACTAAATGAACTATCGCAAATCGAGGACTACCCGTATTCATCATTTGTAAGCTTTCCAGACGGTATCAAACGAGCAAACTCAATGGGAAAGGCAGATTCACTTAATGACCGCATGCTGCACTTAATCACTGTAGTAATTCACTTAACAACTGTGTAAGAAAAGGTTGTAAAATGGGACAAAAGTTACTTAACAACTGCCTTGATTGGTAATGGGAATTTTTTGGGCTCAACTGTGGTCATAAGTCAAAGATTACCAGTACACCAAAGTGATTCTCTGCAATATACCTGTACAGTGACCATAAGTCCTTGATTATAAATGACAGTCCTTTATTTCAGAAATCTATCCTTTACTTCTTTTTCAAAAACTCAAGCCCTTCATTTGGGTCCTTGAACTGTCACCATATAAACGGTACCAGTCAAATTGCAGAAATCCTTTTTAATACTTCATACCTTTTTATGCTTTTTAGATATATATTTTAGAATATCCCTGTTTAGAAAGGGATTTCTTGGTTTGGCTTCCGGATTTCCCCTTTTTAAAGCAAAGCGATAAACATAATAAGGGACGGGGTGGCTCAGTGGCTAAGACACCGAGTTTGTCGATCAGAAAGGTCGGCATTTTGGCGGTTCGAATCCCTAGCGCCGCGTAACGGAGTGATCTCCCGGTTACTCGTCCCAGCTTCTGCCAACCTAGCAGTTCGAAGGCATGTAAAAATGCAAGTAGAATCATAGGGACCACCTTTGATGGGAAGGTAAAAGTATTCCGTGCACCTTTGGAGTTTAGTCATGCCGACCACATGACCACGGAGATGTCTTTGGACAGCGCCGGTTTAATAATACAATAGTAGAGTTGGAAGGGACCTTGGAGGTCTTCTAGTCCAACTCCCTGCCTAGGCAGGAAACCCTATACCGTTTCAGACAAATGGCTGTCCAACATCTTCTTAAAGACTTCCAGTGTTGGGGCATTCACAACTTCTGGAGGCAAGCTGTTCCACTGATTAATTGTTCAAAATGTCAGGAAATTTCTCCTCACTTCTAAGTTGCTTCTCTCCTTGATTAGTTTCCATCCATCGCTTCTTGTTCTGCCCTCAGGTGCTTTGGAGAATAGTTTGACTCCCTCTTCTTTGTGGCAACCCCTGAGATATTGGAACAATGCTATCATGTCCCCCTTAGTCCTTCTTTCTATTTAGCTAAACATACCCAGTTCTTCAGCTTTGAAACGGAGACGAGCCCCTAGAGTCGGGAACCTTTACCTTTATAAACATAAACATTTTTTTTAATCTTTATGAACCTCTTTCAGATTTTCCTTTTCAGGTTTATCCTTTTATTTATTTTTTCCCAAGAAAATATGATCAGTATAAATATACCCTTGAGATTTCCAGCAGTAACTTTCCTGTTTGCTGTGCATGCAAACTATAAGACACTATTAACTCCTTCCTTCCTTCCTTCCTTCCTTCCTTCCTTCCTTCCTTCCTTCCTTCCTTCCCTCCCTCCCTCCCTCCCTCCCTCCCTCCATCCATCCATTCATTCACTGTCATGAATCCACTGCTTTTTTTTCAAGGTAACACAGAATACCCAGTTCTCGCGTCATTTTTCTCCCTGTGCACAACAACCTTGCAAAGTAGACAACCTTGCAAAGGAGAGAGAGAGAGAGAGAGAGAGAGAGAGACAGAGACAGAGACAGAGACAGAGACAGAGAGACAGAGAGAGAGAGAGAGAGAGAGAGAGAGAGAGAATACGTTGAAGTGGGGGGGACTGCATTGCCTTGTTTAAGAAAGCAGAAGACTGCTTCCTGGTGTTTGGGGGGAAAGAAAAGGACGAAAATTAGGGGTCTGGATCATTGGGATCCTGAGGCTGTCCGGATCACCTGCCCAGATCTCAGCACTGATCGAGAGAATCTGCCCACCAAGTAGATCGTGGGAGAAAAGAACTCTAGCCGGGCGGAGGCGCCCGTGACAAAAATGGCCGCCGACGCTTCAATCCACCCTAACCAAACGCGGCTGCTTCCCACACTTCCTGCCAGTCTTGCGAAAGTGTCCAAGCGGGCGCACGAAACGGAAGCGTGCCCACCTTGTTTTCATTCCCCCAGTCTGCACTTCCGGTTCCTTGCCCCATTCCCCCCCCCCCACTCCCTTGGTTGCTATAGATGCTGCCGGACACGCCAGGACGATGTCGGACACTTGGAGCTCGATCCAGGCGCACAAGAAGCAGCTGGACTCGCTGCGGGAGCGGCTGCAGCGGAGGCGCAAGCAGGAGCCTCTGGGTGAGGCCGAGGAGGGCGGTCGGGTGGGGCGCTTCTGCAGGGATGGGGGGAGCTCGCGGATATCCCCGCAGGAGGGCTGAGCTGGGCTGCCTGACGTCCAAATTGGACCCTCTGGTCCAGTGTCCAGTAGTTCCAACAGTCCCAGGCGCTTAAAAGCAAAGCCTGTAGGTTTTAGCCAGGCCATCTCAAAGCAATGGCAGAGCGGTGTCCTATATCCTATATCATACCATATATTGTGCCATATCACATATCATATCCTATCTTTTATATTTATTACATCACAGTACAGTACATTATATTATATTATACTGTATTATGTTATGTTATTGTATTATATTGTATTATATTTATTATAACATTACATTATACCTTATATTAGTATATTATTATATTATATTATACTGTATTATATTATACTGTATTATACTGTATTATATTATAGCGTTATGCTACCTTACATTACAGTATATTATATATTTATTATATTATGTTATATTATACTGTATTATGTTATGTTATTGTATTAGATTTTATTATATTTATTATAACATTACATTATACCTTATATTAGTATATTATACTGTATTATAGTGTTATGCTACCTTACATTACAGTATATTATATATTTATTATATTATGTTATACTGTATTATGTTATTGTATTAGATTATATTTTATTATATTTATTATAACATTACATTATAAACTACAACTTATATTAGTATATTATATACTATACTATACTATATTACAATGTTATGCTACATTGCATTACAGTACACTACATTAATTATATTATAACATTACATTATATATATTTAGGATATATTTACACTATACTATACTATATTACAGTGTTATGCTACATTACAGTACAGTACATACATTAATTATATTATAACATTACATTATATATATTTAGGATATATTTACACTATACTATACTATACTATATTACAGTGTTATGCTACATTACAGTACAGTACATACATTAATTATATTATAACATTACATTATATATATTTATAATATATTTACCTTATACTATACTATATAATAATAATAATAATAATAATAATAATAATAATAATAATAATAATAATAATAATAATAATAATAATAATAATTTTATTTGATTAGCCGCAACCCTCTCCCGAAGGACTCGGGGCGGCGTACAATCAAACAGATAAAAAATACACATAAGACAAACATATATACAAGAGAACAGAGACATATACATATGTGCATGGAGGAGGATGGACTTAAGTGAAAGACAGTTAAAAATACAATTTAAAATCCCCTAATAAAATTACCAAATTAAAAAACCCATCAGGAGCGTTACGAAGTTATGGTCGGGCCAGCTATTTGGAAAAGGTGGGTCTTGAGCTTGACACGGAAGGAGCGGAGGTCAGTAGTAGTCCTAATATCCGGGGGGAGGTCATTCCACAGGGCTGGGCCCGCCACAGAGAAGGCTCTGCTCCTAGGCGCCACCCCATGGCACTGTCTGGTAGACGGCACCTGGAGAAGTCCCTCTCTGTGCGAGCGGATGGGTCGTAGGGATGTATGGGGCAGAATACGATCCCGCAGGTAACTAGGTCCTGAGCCATGGAGCGCTTTAAAGATCGTAATCAAAACCTTGAAACGCACTCGATAGACCACAGGAAGCCAGTGCAGCTCGCGCAGGAGAGGTGTCACATGGGAGTACTTGGTACTCCCCATAATCACCCGCGCGGCCGCATTCTGGACCAACTGCAGTCTCCGAGTGCATTTCAAGGGAAGCCCCATGTAGTATACAATACTATACTATACTATACTATACTATACTATACTATACTATACTATTCATTATGTTGTGTTATACTGTATTATATTATACTCATTTATATTATACTGTATTAATTATATTGCAGTTACTACATTAATATGGCTTGTCACACAGTCAGCCAGATGTTCAAACTGGATTTGGCATTTTAGTCTATCTATCGAATCCTTTCCAAAGGCCTGGGATAGGCAGACGTGGCGTGTGATGGTGTGACAGAGATTGTCACACGATATAAGCTGTTCTAAAATTTTAGTACATTTTAAATTTTGAATGGAATTTTGAATGGAAGATCTCACCGGGGAGGAATGCTGCCCTCAGCAAAATCTTAACCATGCCTCTAAGAGAGAGGGAGGGAGGGATGTAAAATACAGGCCCGTTCCTGTTCCAGTATGTTCAATGGAGCTTGTTTAGCAGGGGTGAACCCTCTCCAAATCTGGAACTGGGGCCTTTATGGCATTCATCATAGAGAGACCAGTTTATCCTGAGATGACTGGAACCTCCACTTGTAGCAGCAGTATATCTCCGCAAGTGGCACAGAGCTAAGCCTCTGAGTTGCTGTTGCAGTTATTGGAATGCTTGTTTAGGATGCGGTCTTATGCTTGCTGGACCGTTGACAAACATCAAAGGAAAATATAAAATAACAGTGTTGAAAAGGGACTTTGGATGTCTTCCAGTCCGTCCCCCCTGCTCGAACAGGAGACTCTATCCCAGTGATGGCTAACCTTTTTGGTGCCGAGTGCCCAAAGCACGCGCGCGCAAACCCCCAAAATGCAATGTGTGTGCCCCTGGCGCATGCGCCCTATGCACGCGCCCCCACCCATGTGGCCACCCCTTGACCATTTTGGGCTTCCAGGTTGGTATAGGCTTTGCAGGCACAAAATGGGACACCAGGGGGCACATGCAAATCCCCAAAATGCAGTATGCACACCCTATGGCATGTGTGCCACAGTTTCGCCATCACGGCTCTATACTATTTCAGACATAGGGTTGTCCAATCTCTTCTTAAACACCTCCAACATTGGAGCACCCACCACTGCTGGTGGAAGTCGTTCGGCTGATTAATTGCTCCAACTGTCAACAAAAAGGGAAGAAGAAATGATTGCGACGCAAGTTGTTATTATTATTATTATTTTCTTCCCCAAAGCAGACGTTATCACTGTGGGACTTTTCCCCGATTTATTCCAGATCTCAGGAATCCCGATTTGGTGCTCAGTCCTCCCTTCCGCAGTGACAGCCCCGTGCCTTCCTCCGTCACGCCCAGCACCACCGCGGAGCCTGGAGATTTAGTGACTGACCCTGAATTGGAAAAGAAAATCCTCCGTCACCTTTCGGATCTGGGACTGGCGCTGCCCACGGACGCTCTAACTATCTGCCAAACCATTTTCACGGTGAGCGATGTGATCACAATTAAGGGTAGGCTTGGCATTTGATACTAAACTTAATCCAGTGTTTTTCAACCTCGAGTAGCAACAGTGTCAGAGTTTGTCGCCGAAAAATCAAATCCAGAAGCACACACAGATAACTGATTCAGCTAGATTATTAACTTATTTATATACCTAATAACAGGTGAATAAATGTACAATACCAATAGTAGATTCTTTCAACGTGAAAGAAGAACACAAGCGGGAGAGAACAGTTAGTTTCATCTCAGAGTTCAGACTTGTTTCAGTTTCAATTCTCAGCACAGATTGAGATCTGTTTAAGTTCCCGTTGCCTGACTTAGTTGCTATGCCTATTCATTGACTGACCTTGTTACCATGTCTCTCCCAATCATGAATATTCTAACAAATAGCACTTCATGGTGCTTTTACAGCCCTTTCTAAGTGAATTACAGAGTCAGCCTATTGCCCCCAACAATCTGGGTCCTCATTTTACCCACCTCGGAAGGATGGAAGGCTGAGTCAACCTTGAGCCGGTGAGATTTGAACTGCCGAACTGCAGCTAGCAAATAGCCTGCAGTACTGCACTCTAACCACTGCGCCACCTCAGCTCTTAAGAGTACCTTAAGACGAGTGGACTTCAACTCCCAGAATTCCTCAGCCAGCAAAGTCCACCTGTCTTAAAGTGCCCAAGGTTGAGAATAACAGAGTTGGAACAGACCTTGTAGTTCATCTAGGCCCACCTCCACAGCTTCTTTCAGTGGTTGGGTATTCAACTTTGAATCAGCTTTGATGTTATCAAACAAGCATGTTCTTTGCTTGCCCTCTTCTTCTCGTCCCACTTACCATTCCTAGCATCATTGCCTTGCCCAATGAATGGCACGCATGACGTGGCCTAAGTAAATCAGACGTAGTCTTAATTATTTGAGCTTCTAGGGTCTGATTTTATACGATCGAACGTTTCTCAGTTGGTTAATTGATGTGCCAAAGGCGTTAATTCATCCATCAGCCATTCGAAGTAGAATGGATCAGAGCTCTGGATATTCAGTATTTATTCATTAAAATAGAACTACTGTTCTGACGTTGGCTTCCCAAAATCCTGAAGCAGATTCCCTGTACCAATAAAACCTCCTTTATTTACCGTATTTTTCGGAGTATAAGACGCGCCTTTTTCCCTCAAAAAAGAGGCTGAAAATCTGGGTGCGTCTTATACACTGAATACAGCATTTTGTGCCTCCTGAAACCCCTCCCCCTTCACCAAAATGGTTGGGCATAGCTTGTAGGAGGCTTTCAGAGAGCTCCTGTGGGCTGGGGAGGGCAGAAATGAGCGGAAGAAGGGCCGTTTTTGCTCAATTTTGCCTCCCTCCCCCAGGAGCACTCTATAAGCTTCCTAAGCGCTATTCATGCCCTTATTTTGAAAAAAAAAATGGGCCCGTTTTTCGTGAAGAACAAGCCGTTTTTGGGAGGTTTGCAGAGTGCAAAAACTTTTTTTTTTAAATTTGCCTCTTCAAAACCTTCGGGCGTCTTGTACTCCGGTGCATTTTATACTCAATTTTGCCCTGGCTCCTAGGAGCACTCTATAAGTTTCCTAAAGGCTATCCATCTCCTTTTTTTTTTTTTTTTGCAAAAAACACTCTGTTTTTTGCTCATTTTAACTCCCCCCCCCCCACACTAGAAGCCTCTTAGATGCATGTCCTTTAAAAAAAACACGGGCCCGTTTTTCCCGAAAAACGAGCCATTTTTGGGAGGTTTGCAGAGTGCAATTTTTTAAAAAATTCGCCTCTTCAAAACCTTGGTGCGTTTTATACTCCGGTGTGTCTTATACTCTGAAAAATACGGTAGGTCAAAGGGAATTCCTCTCCAGCGAAGTCCCAGCAAACAGTCTTTCAAGAGATTTCACAACTACAGACCTTTATCAGGCTTGGAGAGTTGCCAATTGCCACTCTGTAGCAGCAATTCCTTGGCAAGAAGTCAGGAACAGATCTTCACCCTAATGAATTGAACTCATGTCTCCTGCAAACTCCACTCCCCTTTCGCTCCTCTTTATTCCCTGTGGGAGGGGCCATTCACCGTCCACCTGTGCCTTCACTCCCGAGTCCTGCCTTTGTTCTTTAGCTGTTCCCTTCTCCTGGCAGCTTTGCGCATGCACCCACTTTGAACAGGCTCCAGCTGTTGTGCCCCACTGATAGCCGACTCCGAAGGGACCTGATAACTGTCGGACGGTCCTAACCCCATCTCTGCCTCCAACGCATAGACCTCATCAGAGCCTTCCCCAGACTCCAGGATTGTTTTGGTTTTTTTTTTTTTTTGGTTTTTTTTTGGTTTTTATTGGATTTATATGCCGCCCTTCTCCCAAAGGACTCAGGGCGGCGTACAACGTTAAAAAACACACATCCCAAAAGTTAAAAAGAAATTAAATACATATCCAAAAAAAACAAAAACCGAATTTATAAGACAATACATTTAAAAATGAGTTAAAATTAACAGGCCAGGCCGGCTTGCTGGAAAAGCCAACTTTTTAGGGCGCGTCGGAAGGACCGGAGGTCAGGGATTATGCGCAGCTCCGGGGGCAGCTCATTCCAGAGGGAAGGCGCTCCCACAGAGAAGGCTCTCCCCCTGGGGGTCACCAGCCAACACTGTCTGGCCGACGGCACCCTGAGGAGGCCAACTCTGTGGGATCGTACTGGACGGTGGGAGGCTACTGGTGGCAGTAGGTGGTCTCGCAGGTACCCTGGGCCTAAGCCATGGAGCGCTTTAAAGGTCATAATTAATACCTTGAATCGCACCCGGAAAACAACCGGCAACAAGTGCAGGCCGCCTAAAAGGGGTGTAACATGGGAGCACCTAGGTACCCCCATGACAACCCGCGTGGCCGCATTCTGGACCAGCTGAAGCCTCCGGGTGCTCTTCAAGGGCAGCCCCATATAGAGAGCATTGCAGTAGTCCAGGCGAGAAAGGACGAGGGCATGAGTGACTGTGCACAGAGCATCCCGATCCAGGAAGGGGCGCAACTGACGTACCAGGCGAACCTGGTAAAAGGCCCCCCTGGTCACGGTCGTCAGGTGTTCTTCTAAACTAAGCCGCGTATCCAGGAGGACTCCCAGATTGCGAGCCTTCTCTGAGGGGGCTAAAATTCCCCCTCCCCCCATCATCAAAGATGGAACAAGATGCACAAATCGGAATGACGGTAACCACAGCCACTCAGTCTTGGAGGGATTGAGCTTGAGCCTGTTCCTCCCCATCCAGATCCGCACAGCCTCCAGGCATCGGGACATCACATCGAGGACATCGTTTGGGTGGTTTGGGGTAGAGATGAAAAGTTGGGTATCATCAGCATATTGTACCCATGTTCCATGAAAATTAATCTTTTCACCCCCGAAATAAGCACCTGGCCTTATTTTCAAGGAGGTCTTATTATTTTTGAGATGCAGGAGGTGGCGGGCTGCTGCCATATTGCAATATTTTCGGGGAAGGTTTTAGCGCATGCACTCGTAAGCCCAATTGGGCTTATTATCCGGGGAGGTCTTATTTTGAGAGAAACAGGGTAGCACTGATGGTATTACCTAATTCAGGTAATGAAACATCTGCAAAAAAACAACAACCAAGCTTAGAGAGCACTAAAGGACTCCTCATTTTAAATAGGAGCTACAAACACAATCCTTTATCGTCCTCCTTCTCGTGCAGGCTGAAGAAGCCGCGGCTAACCAACGGAGCGTGGAGAGCCTCTTGCAGAAATTTGCTGCCCAGGAACTGATTGAAGTCAAGCGTGGCCTCCTCCAGGATGACGGTCAGCCCATGCTGGTCACGTATGCCGACCACTCCAAGCTCTCGGCCATGATGGGGGCTGTGGCCGAGAAGAAGGGCCTGGCAGAAGGCACCAAGAGGCGAGCGGAACAGGAGGCCGGGATTTCCACCTCTGCTCCCGGGGTTTCTCCCATGACGTCGGCCAGCTCCGAGCCCCTGAAAGAGCCGCCCAAGAAGTCGCGCAAGCAAGCTTCTGACCTCGATCTGGAGATCGAAAGCTTGCTGAGCCAGCAGTCCACCAAGGAGCAGCAAAGCAAGAAGGTAGGATGTATTTCCAGGGGTCCAATATCAGCATGGAAACCTGGCCTTTTAGATTAGATGTCAACGTTCCGGTTGACGCACCCAATCAAAGCAAGCACGGCCGAGACATTTCCAATCTCTTCATGCAAAACTTAATATTGAGTACATCACTTAGGCACATACGAGGGGAAAAACGTGCTATTGGAATCTCGGGGCTCCGATCTCAGTTTTCTCTTTTTTTTTTTTTTTCCGAAAGCCTAATGAGCCTATTTTGGTTTCTTTTGTCTGTCCCGTCTGGCTTTGCCTCTTGGCCTTTCCAGGTGAGTCAAGAAATTCTGGAGCTGCTGAATACGACGACCGCCAAGGAGCAGTCCATCGTAGAAAAGTTTCGTTCGCGGGGCCGGGCTCAGGTTCAAGAGTTTTGCGATTATGGAACCAAGGAGGAATGCATGAAGGCCAGTGACGCCGAACGCCCCTGTCGTAAGCTGCACTTCCGGTGAGTTTGGAGGGGGGGGGGGTTGGAGTGCTGGGGTATAATTTCTGCTTAAATTGTCTATGGAGATTCTCAGTCAACCATCCATGGTTGTCCCAAAGGTGCTTTTTATGTCTATCTCTTTGTTTGTTTGTTTGTGTGTGTGTGTGTGTTTGTGTGTGTGTGTGTGTGTGTGTGTGTGAAATTGCCTCAAGCAATTTCAACCAAACTTGGTACACAGATGACTTACTCTCTGGAAACAAATACTGTCGGGGTAAGACACCCCTAACAGCCCTCGGGGAAGGAGGTACGTCTTTGTATGTGTGTAACAGAGCATAACTCTGGAACGCCTGGGCTGCAAATGACTAGGTACACAGATGACTTACTCTCTGGAGACAAACACTGTGGAGGTAAGACACGCTTAATACCCCTCAGGGTGTGTCCGTGTACCTCTGTGTGTGTGTTCCAGCATAACTCTGGAACGCCTGGGCTGCTGAAATGACTTGGTACACAGATGACTTACTCTCTGGAGACAAACACTGTGGAGGTAAGACACGCTTAATACCCCTCGGGGTGTGTCTGTGTACTTCTGTGTGTGTGTGTTCCAGCATAACTCTGGAACGCCTGGGCTGCTCAAATGACGTGGTACACAGATGACTTACTCTCTGGAGACAAACACTGTGGAGGTAAGACACGCTTAATACCCCTCGGGGTGTGTCCGTGTGTCTCTGTGTGTCTGTTCCAGCATAACTCTGGAACGCCTGGGCTGCTGAAATGACTTGGTACACAGATGTCTTACACTCTGGAGACAAATACTGTGGAGGTAAGACACGCTTAATACCCCTCGGGGTGTGTCCGTGTACCTCTGTGTGTGTGTTCCAGCATAACTCTGGAACGCCTGGGCTGCTGAAATGACGTGGTACACAGATGACTTATTCTCTGGAGACAAATACTGTGGAGGTAAGACACACTTAATACCCCTCGGGGTGTGTCCGTGTACCTCTGTGTGTGTGTTCCAGCATAACTCTGGAACGCCTGGGTTGCTGAAATGACTTGGTACACAGATCACTTACTCTCTGGAGACAAACACTGGAGGTAAGACACGCTTAATACCCCTCGGGGTGTGTCCGTGTACCTCTGTGTGTGTGTTCCAGCATAACTCTGGAACGCCTGGGCTGCTGAAATGACGTGGTACACAGATGACTTATTCTCTGGAGACAAATACTGTGGAGGTAAGACACACTTAATACCCCTCGGGGTGTGTCCGTGTACCTCTGTGTGTGTGTTCCAGCATAACTCTGGAACGCCTGGGCCGTTGAAATGAAAAGGAATCAATTATATCAAGCAGCTTGGGACAACCATGATTTGGATGACGGAGAATCTCCCTAGACATTTTCTTGATGGTTAGCTTTGCGCAGTGGCAGTATCGTAGCTGATGAGGTTTATCCGAGGTGCGATTATTGCTAATTGAAAACTTTTCCCAATTGAAACTTGATGGTTTCGTCCAGGCCCAATGACTCAATGGCCCAATGGCTTCAGATAGGGGACAAATTAATTTTTTTTCTCCCCAACAGTCCTTATGAGGATTAACGGTAATCCCTCGCCCACCTGGTGGCTGATCTGCCGTAATGGAGAGAGCCTGATGGCTGGGGAATTCTGGGAGTTGAAGTCCACACACCTTAAAGCTGACAAAGTTGAGGAACGCTGGGGCTAAGGGATGACAAATGGGACAGTGCTCCATAGGGTTAACACCATTGCTTCAGAGGATCGTGGGTTGCCCTCTCCCCTCTTTGGAAGAGCTTTATAGCTCCCGCTGCCTTAAGAAAGTTTAAAACATTCTTAAAGATCCAGGCATCTGTTTTTTTTTTTTAACTATTACCATCTGGCAGACGGTACTGGATAATAAAAACAAGGACAAATATAGGCTGAAAAACAGCTTCTATCCCAGGGCAGTAACTATATTGAATTCTACTGTATAATGCAATATTAATGCAATATCAGGAGTTTTCAATTCAATTGTGTAGAGTGTAGAGGATGTGTGTTTTTGTTTTACTTTTTATAGTTTTCTTATGTACGATGTACACCAGTGGTACCCAAACATTTTCAGTCCACCGCCCCCTTGGTGCTACAAACTGATCCTCAGTGCCCCCCACCTAGTGTTGGAATTCAATTTTTTTCTCTCTCTCTCTCTTGCTGGGTGGTTGATGGCCGCTGATAGTTAGGATCGATTCTGCTGTTGCTTAAGTTGCCGCGGCGGGTAGCAGCAGCAGTGAGAAGCAGCAGTGGTAGTATCGAGTAGATCAACGAAGAAAGGGCATTTATGGCAGGCTGGCCAGCTGAAACTGTAGGCTCAGTGCAGCTCCTTCTCTGCTGCCTGCCGCCCCCTTGCCTCTTAGCGCCCACCTGTCGCCCCCCCCTTGCCTCTTAGCAACCCCCCGTCATCCCACTGCCCCCCCAGGGGGCAGTACCGCCCACTTTGGGAACCACGAGTAGATCAATGAAGAAAGGGCATTTGTGGCAGGCCACCTGAAGCTGTAGGCTCAGCGCAGCTCCTTCTCTGCCGCCTGCTGCCCCCCTTGCCTCTTAGCGCCTCCGTCGCCCCCCCTTGCCTCTTAGCGCCCCTGTCATCCCACCGCCCACTTTGGGAACCACTGATGTACACTGAAGATGGCATTTTCCTATGCACTGCTTGGAGAGTCCAAGCAATGGGTTAAATTAGTCTGGTTGCCCTAGGACTGAGGAATCTTTTTTCCTTGGCCACGCCTCCTGGTGCTGCTCAACCCCAGAATTTTTCCTCAGACTGGCCCATTTGGACTAGTTTGGTTGAGCTCCAGCTTCTCATTTCCCAATTGCTTGGACTCTCCCTTCTATATTTTGGGTGTGTTTTTTTTTTTCCTTGGATTTTTATTTAGCACTCTTCCCTTTTTTTTTTTGCTCTATTTTGTTTTACTCCTTTTCCCTGCGTTTCTTCTCTTTGAAATTGATGGTCAGCCTTCTAATTGAGGTAGGAGCAGGCGTGGGGGGGTGCTCTGTCTGCCGCGCCGCTCGCGGACGGCTGCGGAGCCATGTGGGTGTTTTTCAGCCCCAAACGCTACGGCATGGCTCTTGGCAGCTGCCGAGAGCCGTTGGCGGTTCCATTTGAAGCTTTTTGTCTTTTCAACTTGCCAACGAGCTGCGGAACGTTTCTGGCCGCCCTTTCTCATCGCGGGTGCCATTTTCTCTCCTTCCTTCACTCCCACGAAGCGGCGGCTATTTTCCGGGCCGTTTTTTTTGCGCACCTTTTTCATTTGGCTTTTGCCGCTTGCCTGTCTCTGTGTAGATCGCCGCCCAGTGGTCAGCATCCTCTAGAGTCCATTGAAGCTCACACCTACTGCTTCAGTGACTCCATCCAGCCACCTCATTCTCTACTGTCCCCTTCTTCTTTTGACCTCCATCTTTCCCAGTGTTGGGCTCTTCTCCAGGGAGTCCTTCGTTCTCATTAGGTGGCCAAAGTATTTGAGTTTCTTCTTCAGGATCTGGCTCTATCCTAGAATAGATTCTATTCTATTCCATTCCATTCCATTCTATTGTTGTTAGTTGTGAAGTTGTATCCAACCCATCACGACCCCACAGACAATGCTCTTCCTGGCCTTCCTGTCCTCTACTATCCTCTGGAGTCCATTGAAGCTCACGCCGACAGCTTCGGTGACTCCATCCAGCCACCTCATTCTCTACTGTCCCCTTCTTCTTTTGCCCTCCATCTTTCCCAGCATGAGGCTCTTCTCCTGTGAGTCCTTCCTTCTCATCAGGTGGCCAAAGTATTTGAGTTTCCTTTTCAGGATCTGGCTTTCTAAAGAGCAGTCAGGGTTGATCTCCTCTAGGACTGACCAGTTTGACCGCCTTGCAGTCCAAGGGACTCACAGGAGTCTTCTCCAGCACCAGAGTTCAAAGGCCTCAATTCTTTGGTGCCCAGCCTTTCTGATGGTCCAACTTTCATAGCCATACACTGACAATGAAGTGCTATTACTACTACTACTACTATGAAGTTGAAGTTGCCTGGTCAAAATGGGCGGGAGTCTGGATGGGTTCAAAAAGCAGAAGGGCCCTGAGTTGACCGTCTTTCTCCTCTCCCAGCCGCATCATCAACAAGCACACGGACGAGTCCTTAGGCGACTGCTCCTTCCTCAACACCTGTTTCCACATGGACACCTGCAAGTACGTGCATTACGAGATCGACGCCTGCACAGACCTGGATGCCCCTTGCGGGCGGGAACTTATTTCTGGCCAAGAGCTGGCCATGCCCCAAGCTGTGGGAAGAGATTCCAGCGTGGACCGGCTCTTCCCCCCACAGGTATGCAGGGCTGGGCCAAATAAGAGAAGAGCCACAGAGATGATTAGGGGAACGGGAGGCTAAAACATGGAATGGGATGGAACGGAATTAGAATTAGAATCAGAACAGAACAGAATAGAATAAAACAGTGAATTGGTGTTAGGAATATAATCTAATGGTTGGGTTGGCAATATATATATCATATAACAATGCTGTACCTGTTTCTTTAAATCATGTTGTAAATGTGATTGGCTGCTGTTTCCTCAATCGGCCACAAGATGGAGCCAGAATCACTGTTAGATGCTGATCTGCTCTGAGGGTTTTGGAAGCTGGCTGTTAGAAGTGCCTTATAGTGATCAGCGTGAGCTATTGTGAGTTTTGCAACTGCTAGCAAACTTGGTGCACCGAACTGTTTGTATGATTATGGACTCTTGTTATTTGGATTATCCCTTAACTGAAAGACGTTGATGGCTGACTGTCTTATCCGTGTATGAATTGGACTGTTTGATGGACTCTGACACATCTATTTCCACGAAAGTAAAACCCTTTTTAAACTGCAGTGTCTCTGAATGCTGGATTGTGTGTTCTCCAACACAACTCCCACAGCGCTTCTCTGAACGCACTCGCTCTCCCAACGGGGAGCTTTCCTAACACATGGAATGGAATGGAATGGAATTCTTTATTGGCCAATTGTGATTGGACACACAAGGAATTGGTTACTAATATGCTATCACATCGTACTAGGAGACAAACAAAAACAATATAAATTGAAAGATACACGCAACATTGTCATAGTCATAAGTGGAGAAGAGATAGATGCTAGGAAGGAAGAGAAGTATAATAGTAATACAGTCTTAGTAAATTATTTGACAGTGTTGTGGGTGTCAGGGGAAAAATTTCACCCTGAAGAAAGTGAGGTTCAGGATCGGGCTGATTCCCAACAGCATATGCATTAAGATGTGAAGAAAAAGAATAAAAGTCTTGAGAAGCATATTCTAATTAATAAACAAACTTTAATACAAAAATAATAAATGTAAATAAAACAAAACTAACTAATTGTTACATTTTGATAAAAAAAATGTTCCGTCTGCCAGCTTTTCCTGGCAGCCGGACAAAAATTCAGCAGTAGCTTTCTCTCTCTCCTTCTCTGGAATGTGTGAAGACATGCGCAATAAATCACTGTCAGATAAGAACTTTTATGACCTGCACAATAACTCTTTCTCAGTTTAACTCTTCAGTGTCAGTTCAGTCAGTTCATGTCTAGCAAACTTTTTAACGTAGTGACAGTGGGAACTAGTTGTTAAGCACTTGCTCTCCCAACGGGGAGCTTTCCTAACAAATGGAATGGAATGGAATGGAATAGAATTCTTTATTGGCCAAGTGTGATTGGACACACAAGGAATCTGTCTTCGGTGCCTATGCTCTCAGTGTACATAAAAAGACAAGATACCTTCCTCAAGCATCATAAGGTACAGCACCTAATGATAGTCATAGGATACAAATAAGCAATCAGGAAACAATATCAGTATCAATTGTAAGGATACAAGCCACAAAGTTACAGTCCTGCAGTCATAAGTGGGAGGAGGTGGGTGATAGGAAGGATGAGAAGACTAATAGTAATAGTAATGTAGCCTTAGTGAATGGTTTGACGGTGTTGTGGGAATTATTTGTTTAGCAGAGTGATGGCATTTGGGAAAAAGCTGTCCTTGTGTTTAGTTGTTCTGGTGTGCAGTGCCCCATAGCATCATTTTGAGGGCAGGAGTCGAAACAATTTATGTCCAGGATGCAAAGGGTCTATAGATATTTTCACAGCCCTCTTTTTGACTCGTGCAGAATACAGGTCCTCAATGGAAGGCAGGTAGGTAGCCATTGTTTTTTCCACCGTTCTAATTATCCGTTCAAGCCTCTGTCTTGTCTTGTTGGGTTGCAGAGCCAGACAGTTATGGAGGTGCAGATGACAGACTCAATCATTCCTCTGTAGAACTGAATCAGCAGCTCCTTGGGCAGTTTGAGCTTCCTGAGTTGGTGTAGAAAGGACATTCTTTGTTGTACTTTTTTGATGATGTTTTTGATGTTAGGTGTCCGTTTTAAGTCCTGAGATATGATACAACCTAGAAACCTGATACTGTGTTGTCTAGTATTGTAAGACGACGGAATTGCGTATGTCTAGTTTAGTGAAAAGAAGGATTAGGGCCAGGATGGAGCTTCCCTGAAGTCCCCAGAGCGCAAAAAACCGGCCCTATGGGCAAACCAGAAGTTCGGGAACGGAAGTCACTTTCGGTTTGCTCGTAGGGTCGTTTTTTGCCCTCCGGAGGCTTCAGTCCTCCGAAGCCTCCTGAAGGTCCCTGAAGCCTCCGGAGGGCTTCTGGAGGGGAGGGGGCTGTTTTCACCCTCCCCAGGCTCCTATAAATCCTCTGGAGCCTGGGGAGGGCGAAAAAAGCATGCAAAAAATGAGGGGGGGAGCGCCTTTCGTGTGCGAATGCGCACTGGGGAGGGGCCGCGTTGCATTATGGGTGCGGCATGGTCGCGCACGACCCCCCTGCGCTCCCCCCCCCCCCCCGTTCGCCATCGCTGGACTAGGGTGTGACATGATAGCAGTGTTCCAATATCTCAGGGGCTGCCCCAAAGAAGAGGGAGTCAAGCTATTTTCCAAGGCACCTGAGGGTAGAACAAGAAGCAATGGGTGGAAACTAATCAAGGAGAGAAGCAACTTAGAACTGAGGAGAAACTTCCTGACAGTTAGAACAATTAATCAGTGGAACAGAAGTTGCCTCCAGAAGTTGTGAATGCCCCAACATTGGAAGTCTTTAAGAAGATGTTGGATAGCCATTTGTCTGAAACGGTATAGGGTTTCCTGCCTGAGGAGGGGGTTGGACTAGAAGACCTTCAATGTCCCTTCCAATTCTATTATTCTATGTTCTAAGCTGAAAACCCGTTGAAAGCCTATCTTATTCCATTATTTATGGTGGTTTGTAGCATCTTGCAGCCACATGACTTTGATTGTTTGTTTTGTTTGTAATGTTTAATTCCAAAACTGGCATTTATCTTCTGCTTTCCAAGCCAGAAAACCACCCATGGCGAACAATAAGTTTGCACCATGACTGCTGCAAACTGCAGGCTCAATTATGGTCATCGATTGAGGACTGCCTGCAATGGGATTAGCCAAACCCGATGTTTGAATTGTGTGGATAATAAATATCTTGGAATACTTGGTAAGGCCACACTTGGAATCCTGCATTCAGTTTTGGTCCCCACGATGTAGAAAAGATGTGGAGACTCTAGAAAGAGTGCAGAGAAGAGCAACAAAGATGATTAGGGGACTGGAGACTAAAACATATGAAGAACGGTTGCAGGAACTGGGTATGTCTAGTTTAATAGAAAGAAGGACTAGGGGAGACATGATAGCAGTGTTCCAATATCTCAGGGGTTGCCACAAAGAAGAGGGAGTCAAACTATTCTCCAAGGCACCTGAGGGCAGAACAAGAGTCAATAGGTGGAAACTAATCAAGGAGAGAAGCAACTTAGAACTGAGGAGAAATTTCCTGACGGTTAGAACAATTAATCAGTGGAACAGAAGTTGCCTCCAGAAGTTGTGAATGCCCCAACACTGGAAGTCTTTAAGAAGATGTTGGATAGCTATTTGTCTGAAACAGTATAGGGTTTCCTGCCTAGGCAGGGGGTTGGACTAGAAGACCTCCAAGGTCCCTTCCAACTCAGCTATTGTATTGTATTGTATTGTATCTGTGGAGATTCTCAGCCACCCAAGTCGCGGTTATCCCAAAGGTGCACCCTAGACTTTGTTTTTTCCTGGAAGACGTTCTCGCTTCTCATCCAAGAAGCTTCTTCAGTTCTTCAATAATGCTGATGAACTGAAGAAGCTTCTTGGATGAGAAGCGAAAACATCTTCCAGGAAAAAGCAAAGTTATAGTTCCCAAATCACCAAAGGACATCAGAATCTGCTTGCGCTGCTTAACCCACCCCTGGTTTATTAGAATATTCATGACGGGGAGAAACATGGTAACAAGGTCAGCCAATGAATAGGCATAGCAACTCAATCAGCCAATGGGAGCTTAAACAGATCAAAACGGAAACTACTCTGCGTGCTCCGAACTCAGAACTGAAAACTCCTCTCTGCTGTACCGCTGCCTGTGTTTGCTTGTAACTACTACTACGTTGGAGAAAATCTATATTGGTGCTGTACATTTATTTATCTTCATGGGTTAATACGTATGTAAAGAAAGTCAATGAATCCAGCTAAATCAGTTATTTGTGTGTGCTTTCTGGAAGCAATGTTCTGCAACAAACTCTGATGTGGTTGCCTCCTTTGTGTGTCGGCAGTGGATCTGTTGCGACATCCGCTACCTGGACGTCAGCATCTTGGGGAAGTTCGCTGTGGTGATGGCTGACCCGCCCTGGGACATTCACATGGAACTCCCCTACGGGACGCTCACGGACGACGAGATGAGGCGTCTCAACATCCCTGTCCTGCAAGACGACGGGTTCCTTTTTCTGTGGGTCACTGGCCGGTAAGTGAGACGACGGGGACTCTAGGCCTGTTGATGAAAGAGGCCACAGGAAGAAGCCTGGACCAGTCTTGGCTTGGCAAGTGGTAGTTTCTGGTTGGTTGAACTAGGAAATTCCGGGAGGAAAACTACGGGAGGCCAAAAGATAGAATGGACGGTTGCAGGAATACCTGCCGGTTGCCAAGTATCAGAATTTTGATCGTGTATCATAGGGATGCTGAAAAAACTCATGCGAAAAACAATATTTTTTTAAAAAAAAACGCTGTGAAAACATGTTAGAGCTCATAACTCACTTTTTTTCAGCGCCACTTGTCTAGTTTAAAGAAGAGAAGCACTAGGGAAGTCTAGTTTAATTAAACTAGTCTGTCTACGTCTGAGGTCGGCAAGCTTAAAGCTACAAAGTGGCAGGCCAAAGATTCTTAAAGGAACGTTAAGAAGTAGTGATTTCTACTTTTGCTTCTTTTGCAGACAAAGTGGCTTTTTTGAAGAGAGGCCGCCTGTCAGGCCTGCAGAGGTTCCTTTAAGAATCTTAAAGGAGGGAGAGAAAGGGAGGAAGAGAGAGAAAGAGGGAGAAAGAGGGAGAGGAGAGGGAAGAGAGAGAAAGGGAGAGGGAGAGGAAGAGAGAGGAGGAAGAGGGAGAGGAGAGGGAAGAGAGAGAAAGGGAGAGGAAGAGAGAGGAGGAAGAGGGGGAGGGGGAGAGGAAGGGGGAAGAGAGAGAGGGAGAGAGAGAAAGGAAGAGAAGGGGAGAGAGAGAAAGGGAAGAGAGAGGAGGAAGAGAGAGGGAGCGAGATAAAGGAAGAGAAGCAGGGAGATAGAGAAAGGGAGGGAAGGAGAGAGAGAGAAAGGGAGAAAGAGAGAGAGGTGTCAGGCCTATAGTTATGTTTCTTTTAGGATCTTTGGCCTGCCACACTTTCTTATAATTTCTTATGCTGTTTCATTAGTGTAGTAGTTGGGAGTGGGGTATAGAAAGGAGTAGAATTGTGGAATGTTTTGTTGTCATTCTTTCAAGAAGCTCAAGGTCATCTTTTGTCTCCGCACCTCGACACGTGACGGGAAGAAACTGGGTGGAGATGCCAGCGTGGAAGAAATGGATTGGGGCATGTGATTGATTTATGGGGGTGGTGATAGATCATGAACTTTCAACTGGGTGAACTCTCAGGATGTAAATCAGAATTGGAATTTCATAGCAGAGTGCCAACATGCCTGTATTATTAAATTGGAACTTTAAGGATGATTCTGTTCTGGACTCTGATTTACTTTTGCATGGTATTTGGAACGCTGACACAAAGGTCCTAACCGGAAGCTCCCCTTTCAATTCTGAAGCCGACCGGATGTCCAGTTCCCCCACCATAGAGTCTCTTCCCAGCGTGGCGCCCTTTTTCCTCTGTCCTAACCGAAAGCCCTATCAATTGTGGAGCCAACCGGAGACATTGGAGCCACAGCAGAGGGATGAAAGAGCCACATGAGGCTCCAGAGCCACATGTGTTGCTGACCTCTTGTCTGGTTTAAAGAAGAGGAGGACTAGTGGTGTGTCTAGTTTAATGAACTACCGTGTTTCCCTGAAAAATAAGACCTATCCTGAAAGTAAGTCCTAGCTTGATTTTTTTACATGTGTGCCCAATATAAGCCCTACCTCCAAAATAAGCCCTAGTTAAGACCCCGTCCACTCCGGGGTGCACGGGGTGAGGCAAAACACACAGGTAAAAATCAAGCTAGGGTGGGGATGGGAGGGTGGTGGAGATGCTGGTACCAGTAGGTAAGTACCTACAGGTAATTTACCTTCGGACAATTGCAGCCAGGCATTGCACACGCCAAAACCTCCCTCGATTTGCTGGCCCACTTCTTCTGTGGCCATTTGCCGCTTCTCGAATGCGTAGCCCCCAGCCTCTGTTACGCCGTCAGAGGCCTTCAGGAATGGTCTCTGCAGCTGAGAAGCGGACTCCGAAGTGATGCGCGGCGCCTCATGGCCTCGTTTTGCCGTCAGAGGCCTTCAGGAAAGGCCTCTGTAGACAGTGACGTGCCGTGAGGTTTATGGCTGGTGAGGCACTGACATAGTGGTGGGTTTCAAAAAATTTTAGACTTGTGGACTGTAACTCCCAGAATTCCACAGCCAGGCATGCTCAGTTCCGATTTAAAGCGACAGCATTTGTTTTTCTCCTTTGCGAAAGAAGTTTCCTTCTTTCTTTTTCTTTTTCTTCTCCCTTCCCCTCCCTCCTTCTCTCCCCCCCCCCCTCAAATACACACACACACACACACACACACACGTTGAATTGGACTATCTCTCCTACCCCCTTCCCTCTTTCTCACTCACTCTCTCTCAAACAAACAAACACACACACACAAAGTTGGATTGAAGAGCACCAGTGAGGAGACAACAGGAGGAGGCAGGAAGCCAGTCAAAGAGCAATACTGGAGCACACACACTTTCCCCCAGCCCCGGAAGGATCCAGCCCAGCTTTACTGATTACAGGTTTGAAAAGGCAACGTAGCTCTGCCTGCAATCAAACTCTAACCCTTCCCTCCAGCCTTTGCCCAAAGCCCCGCACCAGGAGGATGAAGTTTGAATTCCTCCCCCTCCCTCCGACTCGGACGTACCTTTTCCAGCTGTTTCAGAGAGGATTTCAACTTTGCTCTTGCCTCGGGTCCTCTGAAGAAGCCCCGCCCAAACGAGCGCCCTCTACTATGAGGCAGAAGAACTGCGTGCCTCACCTACGTCAGGAATTTTAGGCTTTTAACCCTTGCTTAACTCTGCTCGAGTGATCATAAAACGCCTAAAGTCAGACTAGGTGAGGCACGCAGTTCTCCTGCCTCATAGTAGAGGGCGCTTTTTTAGAGGCTTTTTTAAACAGTTAAGCAGAGTCATCCACGGTGAGGCAGCAACTAGCTCAGCCTGACCTCAGCTCTCGCCTTTTTCCTTTTACATTTTTTTTTCTTTTCATGATGAGAGCGGTGAGGCTGTGCCTCACTTGCCTCACCTGACTGCACGTCACTGTCTGTAGATGATAACAGAGCTCCGGATACACGAGCTCTTCCTTGGAGGCTTCTGACAGTGAAATGGAGGCCCGGGGGCGACACGCACAAGCAACGGCAAATGGCCACAAGAAGAAGTGGGCTGGCTGCAGGCTTCTGATGGGCGGAGCTCTCGGTAGCGCTGCTGCAAGGTGAGTCAGTGGAAGACATCCCCTGAAAATAAGACCTGGTGCTTTTTTTGGTGACCCAAAAAATATAAGACCCGGTCTTCATTTCAGGGAAAAACGGTAGTATGTGTAGTTTAAAGAAGAGAAGGACCACGGGTGTCTAGTTTAATGAACTAGTATGTCCAATGTGGGACGCAGTGGCTAAGGCGCTGCGCTTGTCGATCCCAAAGTTTGGCAATTCAGCGGTTCGAATCCCTAGCACCACATAACGGAGTGAGCTCCCGTTACTTCTCCCAGCTTCTGCCAACCTAGCGGATCGAAAAATGCAAGTAGAAAAATGGGGACCCCCTTCGGTGGGAAGGTAACAGCATTCCGTTTGCCTTCGGAGTTTAGTCATGCCGCCAACATGACCACGGAGATGTCTTCGGATAGCGCTGGCTCTTCAGCTTTGAAATGGAGATGAGCACCGCCCCCTAGAGTCGGGAACGACTAGCACGTATGTGCGAGGGGAACCTTTACCTTTTACGACTAATGTAAAGAAGAGAAGGACTAGGGGTGACATGATAGCAGTCTTCCAATATCTAAGGGGTTACCATAAAAAAGAGGGAGTCAAGCTATTCTCCAAAGCGTCTGAATGTAGGACAAGAAGCGATGGATGGAAACTAATCAAGGAGGGAAACAACCTAGAACTAAGGAGAAATTTCCTGGCAGTTAGAACAATTAAATCAGGGGAACATTTTGACTTTAGAAGTTGTGGGTGCCCCATTTCGGGAGCTTTTTACGAAGAATTTGGACAACCCTTTGTCTGCCATGCTATAGGGTTTCCTGCTTGAGCAGGGGGTTGGACTAGAAGACCTCCAAGGTCCCTTCCAACTCAGTGATTCTGTTCTGATGTTCTGCTAAACTGCCCAGGAATCAATGCCCATCAGAGATATGTAAATTGGATTCCAGGGCTTTAAAAAAAATTACCCTAGAAGACGAAGGAGGCAAAACACTTCCTCTAATGTTGCTAAGAGTATTGCATGGAACTAGCCATGAAGTCGACGTTCCTAAGTGAAAAACGGTTGAGTCACTTTTTTCCGGGCCATTTATAACTTCAATCACTAAAAAAAAAAAAATTAAATGTAACAGATGAACAGTTGAAGGGACCTTGTAGGTCATCGAGTCCACCCTGCCCAAGCAGGAGACCCTACACCATTTCTAACAGATAGCAGTCCAGTCTCTTCTTGAAATCTCCCAGTGATGAAGCTCCCACAACTTCCTATTTACCATCTAGACTTTAAGACTCTGGTCCTTTATTGAGACCCTAGCCCTGCCGGCTATGACCTATCAACTTTGTTTTATCAGTACCTTACCCTATTGGGATTTTTAATAACGTATTCGAGGTTAGACTTGCTCCGCCTGCGGGAGGCCCCTCTCTCGCAGGCTTGGCCCTTGGCTCTTTCAAGGGCCCGCCTCGAGGACGGGTTCGTGGACCTCGAGAGGTGCAGGAACCGGAAGCTAAGGGGATTTTTAGTAAAATGTTTTTTATATTTTTTAGAGGGTCCCAGGGTGGGGGGGAGGGTTAATCAGACCGGGAGGAGGGCCAGAGCCGGACAGACAGGTGAGTCCAGGAAGGACGGGGATGCGGTGGAGGGGGGGAATATAAAGGTCACTAAAGCAGAGGGTTGTCCTATTACAACGGTCGCGGGGAGGAGGGGATGCGAGGACAGGATAAGATCCCAAGGTCGGTTGGGAGACCGCGGCTGTTGGTTACGCCCGGTCGCTTGTACCAACCCCTGCAGTCTAGGTGGACAGGTCCTACAGAGCCAGGGCCTGCGGCTGATGCTTTGCAACGCAAGGTCTGTCACCAACAAGGCCCCCCTCATTAATGAGTTGATCTCAGAGGGGGAGCTAGACCTTGCAGGGATAACGGAGACCTGGTTGGGCCACGAGGGTGGTTTACCCCTCGTGGAAATGTGCCCACCGGGTTTCCGTGCATTCCATCAGCCTCGGGCCCTGGGTAAGGGTGGAGGGGTGGCGGTGGTTATGCGGGAATGTTTAGAGCCGAGGGAGTTCACTGTCCCTCAGATACCCGGGTGTGAGTCCCTTGGTGTGAACTGGGGCCCAGGGAGGCAGTGGGGCTTGCTGATTGTATACTTGGCTCCTCGCTATGCATCAGCAGCCCTGCCCGAGCTCCTCGAGCTAATCTCAGCGACGGCAGTTGAGACTCCCAGACTTTTGGTCATGGGGGACTTCAACTTGCCGTCAACGGGAGCGGCTTCCGAGGTGGCTCGGGAGTTCATGGCTTCCATGACGGCCATGGACCTGACCCAATTAGTGCAGGGCCCCACTCACGAAGGGGGCCACACACTGGACCTCATTTTTGTATCTGAACAGTGGACGAGTGATCTGGGAATAGGGGATTTAGTCATCACGCCCCTGTCATGGTCAGACCACTCATCCCTCCGGCTGGACTTCCCTGGCGCTATCCCCCACCGCGAGGAGGCGGAACCAGACTCTATAAACTGGTACCGCCCCAGGCACCTGATGGAATCTGATAGATTCCAGACGGAGCTTGGGCCAATTCCTGTAGCCTTGTCCCGCTCCCGCTCCGAGGACCTGGTGACCGCCTGGAATAGGGCGACGACTGGGGCCTTGGACCGGGTTGCGCCTTTGCGACCTCTCCTGCGGCATCGACCCACCCGGGCTCCTTGGTTTACTGAGGAGCTTAGGGTGATGAAGCGCCACAGGAGACGTCTAGAGAGCAGGTGGAGGTCCTCACGCTCCGAATCTGACCGAACACAGGTAAGAGCCTATTTGCGGACTTACCTTGTGGCAATAAGAGCGGCCAAACGTAGACATTGTGCTGCTCTTATTGCGTCCGCGGATAACCGCCCTGCCGCCCTGTTTAGGGTGACCCGCTCCCTTTTATCGCAGGGGGCGCGGGAGACACCCTTACAGGGTAGAGCAGAGGAGTTTGGAGAATATCTTCAGGACAAAATCGATCAGATCCGGAGCGGGTGGGCCTCCGTCAGTGGACCAGACGAGCTGCCAACAGCGAGTCTTGAGAGACCATTCTGGGAGGAGTTTGACTCTGTTGCCCCCGAGGATTTGGACAGGTTGCGTGGACGGCTGCGACCTACCACATGTTTAACGGACCCGTGCCCCTCCTGGCTGGTACTGGCAGCCTGGGAGGTGACACGAGGCTGGCTCCTGGGCCTGGTGAACGCCTCATTGGGTGAGGGATACTTACCTACCGCCTTGAAAGAGGCGGTGGTGAGACCCTTGCTCAAGAGACCTTCGCTCGACCCAATGGAGCTAGCTAATTATCGTCCAGTCTCCAACCTCCCCTTCGTGGCGAAGGTTGTTGAGAATGTGGTGGCGCAGCAATTTCCACGACACCTAGACGAATCCGACTATCTAGACCCACGCCAGTCCGGCTTCCGACCCGGGCACAGCACTGAGACAGCCTTGGTCGCGTTGGTTGATGATCTCTGGAGGGCCAGAGATAGGGGTTGTTCCTCTATCCTGGTCCTATTAGATCTCTCGGCGGCTTTTGATACCATCGACCATGGTATCCTATTGCGCCGGCTGGAGGGGATGGGAGTCGGAGGCACCGTTTTGCGGTGGTTCGGCTCCTACCTCTCCGACCGGAAGCAATGTGTGTTGACAGGGGGGCAGAGGTCGTCCCTGAGGCCACTCACTTGTGGGGTGCCACAGGGGTCGGTCCTCTCGCCTCTCCTGTTCAATGCATATGTGAAGCCGCTGGGCGAGATCATCCGTGGTTTTGGGGTTGAGTACCACCTTTACGCTGATGATACTCAGCTGTATATTTCAACCCCAAACCACCCCAACGAGGCTGTCGAAGTGATGTCCCGGTGTTTGGAAGCCGTCGGGGTCTGGATGGGGGACAACAGACTCAAACTCAACCCCTCCAAGACTGAGTGGCTGTGGGTACCGGCGCCTCGGTTCAGCCAGCTGACCCCATCGCTGGCCATAGGGGGCGAACAGCTGTCCCCTGTGGAGCGGGCGCGCAATTTGGGCGTCCTCCTCGATGCCCGGCTGTCAATGGAGGACCATGTGGCAGCCGTGGCAAGGGGGGCGTTCCACCAGGTTCGCCTGGTGCGCCAATTGCGCCCCCTACTGGACCGGAGTGCCCTGCGCACGGTCACTCATGCGCTGGTGACGTCTCGCCTGGACTACTGCAATGCCCTCTACATGGGGCTTCCCTTGGGACGCATCCGGAGACTGCAGCTAGTTCAGAACGCAGCCGCGCGGGTTATTATGGGAAGTACACGTTACTCCCACGTAACACCTCTCCTGCGCGAGCTGCACTGGCTACCTGTGGCCTTTCGGGTGCGTTTCAAGGTATTGATTACCATCTTTAAAGCGCTCCATGGCATAGGACCTAGGTATCTGCAGGATCGCATCCTACCACACATGTCCCTGCGACCTATCCGCTCACACAGAGAGGGGCTCCTCCTGGTGCCGTCTGCTGGGCAATGCCAGCGGGCAACACCTAGGAGTAGATCCTTCTCTGTGATGGGCCCAACCCTCTGGAATGACCTCCCCCCAGACATTCGAACTACCACCGACCTCCGTTCCTTCCGGCAAAAGTTAAAGACTCACCTATTTCAATCAGCTGGCCTGGCACTTTCTTAGTTTTACCTCCCGGGGATCTATTCATTTTAATTAGGTTTGGGGTTTTAATAAGCTTTTAATGTATTATATTTATTATTCTATATACAGTCTTGCAACCTCCTCCACCTACGTATTTAATTATTTAATTGTTTTATGTATGTATTTTATAACGCATTTTAGTGACTGTACACCGCCCCGAGTCCCTTTCGGGAGAGGGGGCGGTCTATAAATACGAATAATAAATTAATAAATAAATAATAAACTTCCGAAGGCAACTTCTGTTCCATTGGTTGATTGCACTCATGGCCAGAAAATTTCTCCTTATTTCCAGGTTGAATCTCTCCTTGTTCAGTTTCCATCCATTATTCCTTGTCTGGCCTTCACGTGCCTTGGAAAATAACTTGACCCCCCTACCTCTCTGTGGCAGCCTCTCGAATATTGGAAGACTGCTATCATGTCTCCCCTGGTCCTTCTCTTAACTAGACCAGCCATGCCAAGTTCCTGCAACCGTTCTTCCTATGTTTTTAGTCTCCAGCCCTCTAATCATCCTGTTTGCTCTTCTCTGCCCTTTTTTCTAGTGTTTCAACATCTTTTTTTATAGTGTGGTGACCAAAACTGGATGCAGCATTCTAGGTGTGGCCTTACTAAGGCTTTATAGCGTGGTATCTGTTATGTCCCAGCTGTCAATCAGCACAGTTTTAATTTAATTTAATTTAATAATTAGATTTCTAGACCGCCCCCTCTCCCCGAAGGGACTCGGGGCGGTGTACAGGTATAAATTTAAAAAAACCATACAAACAATAGTATACATAGCTAAAATTAGATTAAATAACCCCTGTACGAATTTATAAAAATTAAAAACTTCGACCATAAAACCAATCAGAAAAATTTAAAAATAAGACTGAGGTGGGAAAGCTGGAATTAGGCCAGGCCGGCTAGCTGAAACAGGTGGGTTTTAAGTTTCTGACGGAAGGAGCGGAGGTCGGTAGTCATTCTAATGTCAGGGGGAAGGACATACATTGGTTAAGCATGAGTTAAGCTGTGTTCTATTGGTTAACGTTAAGCTAAGTTCTTATTGGTTAACGGGTTGACAGCTGTGGGTTTAAAATAAACGGTCAACCCAGAGTTCGTTGTATTCGTTCTGAAGCAGTGGTGAATAAACCGTTCCGTTAAAAGCCTCCGACTCTCACATTGAATACCGTCCAGAATATATAAACCCTTGATCTTGATTGTATCCCTCTGTTAATGCAGAGTTGAGGAGTACCAGTCTTTGGTGTGATGGAGAGAACGTTCTTTCCCACTGAAGGGTCTGTGTGCCTTTTTGGAAGGATGAACTCTTGATTGACTAACCCGTTTCCATCTTGCCCACAGAGCCATGGAATTAGGGCGTGAGTGTCTCAATCTGTGGGGGTGAGTATGGGATTGTCATTGCCGTTTTCTCCCTGGGGTAGAAAAGGGACCTTGTCCACCCCTTCTAACCTTCTGCCTCTTTGATCGGGCTCTGTTTTCTGTCCCCCTCTCCGGCCAATCAGGTACGAGCGGGTGGATGAGATCATCTGGGTGAAAACCAATCAGCTGCAGCGTATTATCCGAACAGGACGGACGGGCCATTGGCTCAATCATGGCAAGGAGCACTGCTTGGTAAATAGAGGGACAATTAGAGCCCGTCCAACCCCTGACCGCCACCTGGGAGATGTAGCACATCAAGTCTCATGTACCAGCTCCCTGTTGGGGACTGCCAGTGGCCAGCAGAGCTGGCAGCAGATTCGGACAGTGAGGAGGTTAAGGAGGAACATGGGCCAGTCCTGGAGTCTGGGGAAGGTTGGGAGGAGGGCTCTGTGTCAGAGGCAGAGATGAGGCCAGGGCCGTCTGACAGTTATCAGCTGCCTTCAGAGTCAGACATCAGTGAGGCAGAGGAACAGCTGGAGCCTGTTCCCAGTGTGCACATGCAGAGTTGCCAGACGAAGAGAACGGCTAAAGAACAGGGGTCAACTTGGGAGTAAGGCCACAGGTGGACAGTGAATGGCCCCTCCCAGAGGAAATAAAAGAGGAGCGAAAGGGGAGTGGAGTTTGCAGGAGACAATTCGTTCGCTTCATTGGTTCGTGACTCTCCGAGGCTCCTTGCCAGGTTTTGCAGAGATCGGCCTGGCAGCTCTCCAAGCCAGAGAAGCTCTGCGACTGTAAATCCTCCCTTGAAAGACTTTGCTGGAGGTGAATGAGCAGAATTCACAGTCAATTAATAAAAGGGTTTTTTTTTTGTCGGGACCAGGAGATTGCTTCATGCTCTCGAGAAGCCTCGGTCACAACAGAAGGAGACTATGATGTAAATGGGATAGAAACACGTATTAGATTGAGGACGGAATTGATTTGGATTTTCTAGAATTGTTTTTGTGCCGGAGATTTATCGGCTTTGCTATTGAGGAGAAGACATGCGGCCAGGGGGAAGCTCTTTTGAATGTACCCCATGTTTTGTTGGGGGATCACTCACTCTACGTGATGTGCACCAGAGAATTCCCACTATCAATTGTCTCCATTATAAGTTAACAAATGGGGTTTTTTTTTTTGCTCAGGACAAGGAGTTGCTTCCTGCCCTGGGGAAGCCTAGGTCAGGACACTCCCCTCCATTAAGTAGTATCACCTGGATGAGAATGCCTTCTCTTGAAGGTAAGGGTTCATTCTTCAAGCTGGTGGGTTTTTGTTACCAGGCTAGATAACACGCTACCGCCCGCCAGGTTCGGCCCAGCTGCTCACTGGATAGATGTGTCGGTGCTGCTCCTGTAAGCCTTTTGACTTTTTTGGCCCACGAGAGGTCATCAAAAGTCTACGGTTGTTAAGTGAATCAGGCACTTATCCTGGCGATGATCTAGGGGAGACATGATAGCAGTCTTCCAATATCTCAGGGGTTGCCCCAAAGAAGAGGGAGCCAAACTATTCTCCAAGGCACCTGAGGGTAGAACAAGAAGCAATGGGTGGAAACTGATCAAGGAGAGAAGCAACTTAGAACTAAGGAGGAACTTCCTGACGGTTAGAACAATGAATCAGTGGAACAGAAGTTGCCTCCAGAAGTTGTGAATGCCCCAACACTGGAAGTCTTTAAGAAGACGCTGGATAGCTATTTGTCTGAAACGGTATAGGGTTTCCTGCCTAGGCAGGGGGTTGGACTAGAAGACCCCCAAGGTCCCTTCCAACTCTGCTATTGTATTGTATTGGATGGCGTCTGACTGCCTTCGTTTGTTTTTGATGGATAGGTTGGCGTTAAAGGAAACCCCCAAGGCTTCAACAGAGGACTGGACTGTGACGTCATTGTGGCAGAGGTGAGGTGACCCGATGCTCTTCGGTTGAGGTCCATCAATCAGAATAGAGCTGGAAGGGACCTGGGAGATCTTCAAGTCCAACCCCCTGCTCAAGCAGGAGACTCTATAGAGCAGCGATGGTGAACCTTTTTTGGCTCGCATGCCAAAAGAGGGGGGGGAGCGCAGGGGGGGGTCGTGCGTGGGCGTGCCATACCCATAATGCAATGCGCGACACACACACACACACACCAGTGCGCATGTGCTCATGACAGGCGCTCGCCCTCATTTTTGGCATGCTTTTTGCGCCCTCCCCAGGCTCCAGAGGCTTTAGAGGAGCCTGGGGAGGGCAAAAACAGCCTTACCCTGCCCTCCCGGAGGCTTCAGGAGCCTCCCTGAAGCCTTAAACGGAGCGTTTAAGCCCTCCACAGTCTTCAGGGACCTTCCGGAAGCTTCCCTACTCTACCCTACGCCACTCCAATCCACTCCACTCCATTTTTATTCTTATTCTATTTCCTATCCTATCCTATTCTATTTAAATCCATTCCATTTTTATTCTTATTTTATTCCCTTTCCTATCCTATTCTATTTCATTCCATTCCATTTTTATTCTTATTTTATTCCCTTTCCTATCCTATTCTATTTCATTCCATTCCATTTTTATTCTTATTCTATTCCCTTTCCTATCCTATTCTATTTCATTCCATTCCATTTTTATTCTTATTCTATTCCCTTTCCTATCCTATTCTATTTAAATCCATTCCATTTTTATTCTTATTTTATTCCCTTTCCTATCCTATTCTATTTCATTCCATTCCATTTTTATTCTTATTCTATTCCCTTTCCTATCCTACCCTACCCTATTCTATTTAATTCCATTCCATTTTTATTCTTATTCTATTCCCTTTCCTATCCTATTCTATTTAATTCCATTCCATTTTTATTCTTATTCTATTCCCTTTCCTATCCTATCCTATTTCCTTCCATTCCATTTTTATTCTTATTCTATTCCCTTTCCTATCCTACCCTACCCTATTCTATTTAATTCCATTCCATTTTTATTCTTATTCTATTCCCTTTCCTATCCTATTCTATTTAATTCCATTCCATTTTTATTCTTATTCTATTCCCTTTCCTATCCTATTTCATTCCATTCCATTTTTATTCTTATTTTATTCCCTTTCCTACCCTATCCTATTCCATTCCATTCCATTTTTATTCTTATTCTATTCCCTTTCCTATCCTATTCTATTTAAATCCATTCCATTTTTATTCTTATTTTATTCCCTTTCCTATCCTATTCTATTTCATTCCATTCCATTTTTATTCTTATTCTATTTCCTATCCTACCCTATCCTATTCCATTCCATTCCATTTTTATTCTTATTTTATTCCCTTTCCTATCCTATTCTATTTCATTCCATTCCATTTTTATTCTTATTCTATTTCCTATCCTATCCTATTCTATTTCATTCCATTCCATTTTTATTCTTATTCTATTTCCTATCCTATCCTATTCTATTTCATTCCATTCCATTTTTATTCTTATTCTATTCCCTTTCCTATCCTATTCTATTTCATTCCATTCCATTTTTATTCTTATTCTATTCCCTTTCCTATCCTATTCTATTTCATTCCATTCCATTTTTATTCTTATTCTATTCCCTTTCCTATCCTATTCTATTTAAATCCATTCCATTTTTATTCTTATTTTATTCCCTTTCCTATCCTATTCTATTTCATTCCATTCCATTTTTATTCTTATTTTATTCCCTTTCCTATCCTATTCTATTTCATTCCATTCCATTTTTATTCTTATTCTATTCCCTTTCCTATCCTATTCTATTTAAATCCATTCCATTTTTATTCTTATTCTATTCCCTTTCCTATCCTATCCTATTTCATTCCATTCCATTTTTATTCTTATTCTATTCCCTTTCCTATCCTATTCTATTTCATTCCATTCCATTTTTATTCTTATTCTATTCCCTTTCCTATCCTATCCTATTTCATTCCATTCCATTTTTATCCTTATTCTATTCCCTTTCCTATCCTATCCTATTTCATTCCATTCCATTTTTATTCTTATTCTATTCCCTTTCCTATCCTATCCTATTTCATTCCATTCCATTTTTATTCTTATTCTATTCCCTTTCCTATCCTATTCTATTTCATTCCATTCCATTTTTATTCTTATTCTATTCCCTTTCCTATCCTATCCTATTTCATTCCATTCCATTTTTATTCTTATTCTATTCCCTTTCCTATCCTATTCTATTTCATTCCATTCCATTTTTATTCTTATTCTATTCCCTTTCCTATCCTATCCTATTTCATTCCATTCCATTTTTATTCTTATTCTATTCCCTTTCCTATCCTATTCTATTTCATTCCATTCCATTTTTATTCTTATTCTATTTCCTATCCTATCCTATTCTATTTCATTCCATTCCATTTTTATTCTTATTCTATTTCCTATCCTATCCTATTCTATTTCATTCCATTCCATTTTTATTCTTATTCTATTCCCTTTCCTATCCTATCCTATTTCATTCCATTCCATTTTTATTCTTATTCTATTCCCTTTCCTATCCTATCCTATTCTATTTCATTCCATTCCATTTTTATTCTTATTCTATTCCCTTTCCTATCCTATCCTATTCTATTTCATTCCATTCCATTTTTATTCTTATTCTATTCCCTTTCCTATCCTATCCTATCCTATTTCATTCCATTCCATTTTTATTCTTATTCTATTCCCTTTCCTATCCTATCCTATTTCATTCCATTCCATTTTTATTCTTATTCTATTCCCTTTCCTATCCTATCCTATTTCATTCCATTCCATTTTTATTCTTATTCTATTCCCTTTCCTATCCTATTCTATTTCATTCCATTCCATTTTTATTCTTATTCTATTCCCTTTCCTATCCTATCCTATTTCATTCCATTCCATTTTTATTCTTATTCTATTCCCTTTCCTATCCTATCCTATTTCATTCCATTCCATTTTTATTCTTATTCTATTCCCTTTCCTATCCTATCCTACCCTATCCTATTTCATTCCATTCCATTTTTATTCTTATTCTATTCCCTTTCCTACCCTATTCTATTTCATTCCATTCCATTTTTATTCTTATTCTATTCCCTTTCCTATCCTATTCTATTTCATTCCATTCCATTTTTATTCTTATTCTATTCCCTTTCTTATCCTATTCCCTATTGTTTTGTTCTGTTCTGTTCTATTCTATTCTATCCTATCTAATCCTAATCCTAATCCTATCCTTCTATTCTATTCTATTCTATTCTATTCTATTCTATTCTAGCCTTGTGGGTTGCTGCCTTGGGAAGCCTTTGAAACTTACTCTCTGTTGCCCTGCAGGTTCGCTCCACCAGTCACAAACCAGATGAGATTTACGGCATGATCGAGCGGCTTTCTCCAGGCACCCGCAAGATCGAGCTGTTTGGCCGACCTCACAACGTACAACCCAACTGGTGAATGGTTTCTCCCCTCACATTGTTGAACCAAACCTAGCTTGGAATCTGACAGAGTAGAAAGCAAGCTGTAGTTTCCAGGCCCAAATTTAGAAAAGACGTGGGTTTTTTTTGTTATTGTTGTTGTTTTAATCTCCGAAAAACTAGAACAGCATTTGCCCCAACTGGGTTCCAGAATGTGGTTTTTCCCCTCACGTTGTTGAGCCTAATTTGAAATCTTGCAGAATAAGAATAGGAAGAGAGCCAGAGTTTCCAGGCCAACATTTTAAAAAGACCTATTTTTTAAATCTCTTTTTAAAAAAAAAACTACAATAGCATTTGCCCAACCGGGTTCCAAAATTTGGTTTCTCCCCTCACAATAAACCAAACTAATTTGAAATCTTGCAGGATAGGAAGCAACCCAAAATTTAGAAAGATCTGGGTTGTTTTTTTTTAATCTCTAAAAAATTACAATAGCATTCACCCAAATGGGTTCCAAAATTTGGTTTCTCCCCTCATGAGAACCAAACCTACCGTATTTTTCGGAGTATAAGACGCACCTTTTCCCCTCAAAAAAGAGGCTGAAAATCTGGGTGCGTCTTATACACTGAATACAGCATTTTTTTTGCCTCCGGAAACACCGCCCCTTCATCAAAACGGCCGTGCATAGCCTTTAGGAGGCTTTCAGAGTGCTCCTGGGGGCTGGGGAGGAGAGAATTGGGCAAAAAACTGGCAGTTTTTTGCTCAGTTTTGCCCTCCCATCTATAAGTCTCCTAAAGGCTATGCATGCCCTTTTCTTGACAAAAAGCAGGCCCGTTTTGCGAACAATGGACCATTTTTTCCTCGTTTTTAGGGCCCCCACCCCCCCAGGAGCACTCTACAAGCCTCCTAAAGGCTATTCAAGCCCTTTTTTTTTGAAAAAAACAAAAACCCGTGCCCGTTTTCACAAAAAAACGGCCCGTTTTTGGGAGGTCTGCAGAGTGCAAAAAAAACAATTTTTTAAAAAAATTTCCCTCTTCAAAGTCTTGGTGCGTGTTATACTCTGAAAATTACGGTAAATTGAAATCTTGCTGGATAGGAAGAAAACCATAGTTTCCAGCCTGAAATTCAGAAAAATCTGGGTGTTTTTTTTTTAAAAAAAATCTACGACAGCATTCGCCCAAGTGGCTTCCAGAATCTGGTGTCTTCTCCCACGTTTTGAAATCTAGCAGTGTAGGAAGCAAAGCGTAGTTTTTCAGGCTGAAATTTAGGAAGACCTACTTTTTAAAAAAAAAAAAAAAAATCTCTGAAAAACTACAAATACATTCGCCTAACGGGGGTCCAGAATTTGGCTTCTCCAGTGGTGGGATGCTGATGGTTTAACAACTAGTTCGGTGAGCGCTCAGATGCGTGCTTGCGTGCAGTGCTGAAAATGGAGCATTTAGAAGCTCAGCTGCTTATCTTCCAAAGTCAGGAACAGTAAGTAGAACAGGCGGGGGGGAGGAGGGAGGAATCAGCTCAGTGGTGAGTTCCGGATTCCGTTCCAACTGGTACGGTTGGAACGGCCCTGGCGTCACCCACATGGACGCGCGCGGCACACTTGTGCGTGCCGCGCTCATGTGTTGTAACGGCAAACGACGCTTCCGCAATCCTTTGGGACGCTCCAGCTGCTCAGCGGAGCGTCGCGCAGGCGCTGTACTCGCCGTGCGCAGAAGCGCCGAAAGGTTTAAAACACTGTAAGGAGCTCGGGCAGGCGTGTGGGCTCTCCGGAGCACCATACCGGAACGGTACCCAGTGCTCCGGGCAGGCTCCGGTACGCCCGTACCAGGGCGTACAGCCTGCAACCCACCACTGAATCAGCTGTGCGACGTGATTGAGATGAGCTAGAAAGCAGGAAATAAAGGACAGAATAGGGCGGGGGCGGGTGGGTGGGGCCAACTGATCGTCTGAGCTACCGGTTCGCCCTAAGCGGTACGAACCGGCTGAATACCTGGTTTCCCCCCTCACGTTGTTGAACCAAACTTAACTTGAAATCTAATTTGAATAGGAAGCAAGCCATAGTTTCCAGGCCGGAATTTAGAAAGACCTGGGCTTGGTTTTCTTTTTTTTAACCTCTGAAAAATTACAACAGCATTTGCCCAACTGAGTTCCAGAATTTAAATTAAGGTTGTTGGGAGTCTGCCAATCGGCTCCTCTTCCTCGTTTCTTGGCTGTAGGCTCAAAAACCCATTTACGGCCAAGGTATACGGTACTTTTCAGAGTATAAGACACACTTCCACCCTACCCCACCCCCAAAAGAGGGTGGAAATGTTGGTGCGTCTTATACACCAAATACGGCCATTTTTGGCTTCCCCAAACCCCACCCTGAGCGTCCCACTGTTGCCAAAAACGGGGGGCGCAGTGGGTTTGAAAGGTCTACAGAGCGCTCCTGGGGGACGGGGAGGGCAAAAAAAATTTTTTTTCTTGTTTTACTCTTCGAAATATTGGTGCGTCCTAAACTCCGGTGCGTCTTATAGTCCAAAAATACGGTATTTATTTTAAGGTTATGAGACTACTGACAATGCAGTAGTCAATCTAAAACGGACAAAAGACAAAAAAGTATCTGGCACTCTAGATATGAAACTGCTATTTCTACTTCCTCATTATTGGGCGTTTCCCCAAGATTGCTCGAAACTGCTCTCATTCCTCCATTTTTAAGTAGGAATCTCTTCATTGGCCAGTCAGATGCTATTAGAGGGAGTCCCCGACTTACCAACATAATTGGAATCAGTCGCTCTGTCGCTAGATAAGGTAGCCATTAAGTGACTCATGCCTGATTTTACAACCGTTTTACTGCAGCGTTAAGAAGCAAACCACTGGGTTAAGCGAAGCCCATGCTTGTTAAATGAAGCACGCCGTCGCTAAGCGAATGTGACTTTTCCCCACCGACTTTTGCTGGTCGGAAGACGGCTGGGAAGATTGCAAGTGGCAACTCCCGGGATGCCACAACCATCCTAAATACACATCCATTGCCAAGCACCCAAATTTTCACTCACGTAACTACAGGGACAGTACAAAGTTGTAACTTTGAACAGTGACACGAATGGTTCTTAAGTTGAGCATTACCTGTTTGGGTAGTTTGTCCTTGATGCAAACACACACTGGTTGGTACCCACAAATCATGGCTTGTTCTCAACAGAGGTGGAGGTAGCATCCATACATGGGTTGACCTTGTCCACCTTCTGATTGAACTGAGTCTGATGAAAGTTAGACACGCCCCTTGTTGCTAGCCTTACCCAGCTTTTGACTCAGTCCACTTCATGGACGGTTGTGTCATCGTGTGTCTCCTGAGCACTTTGCTGATTTAATGATTGGTTGACGAATTAATTGATATTGACTTCTTTCCTTGTACTGTGAGTGGGACTGGAATAGGATTCTGAGCTGTCAACTTGGGCTGGGGCGTGAGGGCTCAGGCCCATAGCTCGCCCTGTGGGCCATCTGCCTCCCAGGCCCTGACTAGGTGGGAGAGAGCGTAGCGCTCTTGAAAGGTCACTACCTGGACCTCGAATCCCCGCCTATCTCGGACGGCAAGGAACGATCGTAGTGCTATTGAGGATCCCCTCAAAACGGAGAGGCAGGAGGTGAGACCCTGAATCGGCCCAGGCCTTTCTCCCTACAGTGTTCTGCCCAGAGACTATCGCTTTTAGCAGGGCGGCTAGAGAACGTTGAAAAGGGCACGAACCACCATTTTGGTTGCTAATTCCCTTTCAAAATGGCGGATGCTGCAATTGCTGTTCCAAAGGCTGAGGGAACTGGGGCCCAAGGGCTTCTAATCACGATGGAGGCTTCCACTTCCCAGGCTGCAGCAGATCCCAAGGGACACAAAAAAATCTGAGAAAGACGCTGCCTATGCCAAACGGGAGATCGACCCTCCGCCTTTCTCATGATATTTTGCCTATTCTCTTTGTCCTCCAGGATCACCCTTGGCAACCAACTGGATGGGATCCATTTGCTGGACCCCGATGTGGTAGCTCAGTTCAAGCAACGGTACCCGGATGGAATTATCTCCAAGCCTAAAAACATGTGAGCCCGCCTGCGAAAAAGAGGCTGCCGTAATGGACCAAGGAGAAGAGGACAACCACCCATGGAGTTGTGTCGTTGGCTCGGGAGTACAAATGGCAGCAAGGCAAAGAAGGATGTGTATATTCTAATCTTTTAATAAAATGGGTGTTTTTCTAGAGCCGAAGGGCCATCGGGGATTAGCAGGAGACCTGCGAGAGGAAATACTCTCCTGCAACCGTTTGAGTGAGCCCACTTTGCTGCCAGAAAACCAAATGCAACCTGTAGTTGTACCATGCGATCCACGGTGACGCAATGGTTAGAGTGCAGTACTGCCGGCTACTTCTGCTGACTGCCGGCTGCCTGCAATTTGGCAGGTCGAATCGCACCAGGCTCAAGGTTGATTCAGCCTTCCATCCTTCCAAGGTCGGTAAAATGAGGAGCCAGATTGTTGAGGGTGATACGCTGACTCTAAATCAGGGGTGTCAAACTCGATTTCATTGAGGGCTGCATCGGGGGGGAGGGGGCAGGGATGGGCATGGCAAGGGTGGGCGTGGCCAGCTAAACATCCGTTTTTGCCTGCGATGGAGTCCTGCAGCACTCTGCCAGCGAAAACTGAGCTTGGGGGACGCACGCGGGCCCCCTGAGCTCCATTTTTACTGGCAGAGGCACCGCGGGCCGGTCCTCTGGTGTTTCCAGGCCGGCCCCGCTGGCCAGATCTAAGCACTCCATGGGCTGGATCCAGCCCGCGGGCTTTGATTTTGACACTCTGCTCTAAACTGCTTAGAGAAGGGATATAAAGCACCGTGAAGCAGCATATAATTCTAAGTGTTATTGCTAGTGCTACATACCGTGTTTCTCCAAAAATAAGACAGGGTCTTATTTTCTTTTCACCCCTGAAATAAGCACTTGGCCTTATTTTCGGGGAGGTCTTATTGTTGAGGTGCAGGAGGCAGCGAGCATGGTCACCTCAGGGCTGCTGCTATGTTATAGTATTTTTGGGGAGGGCTTATTTTAGCGCATGGGCTCAAAAGCCCAATTGCACTTATTACCTGGGGAGGTCTTAACCATAGAGGTAGTCCTCGACTTACAAGTTTGTTTAGAGACCGCTCAAAGATACAACGGTACTGAGAAAAAGGGACTCGTGACCGTTTTTCACACATGACTGTTGCAGCATCCCCAATGTGTCATATGATTTACCTTAGGATCAGTGGTGGGTTACAGGCGGTACGCCCCGGTACGGGCGTACCAGAGCCAGTCCGGAGCACCGGATACTGTTCCGGTACAGTGCTCCGGAGGGCCCACCTGTCCGCCCAAGCTCCTTACCAGTCGTTTACGTCTTCTGCGCTTCCATGCATGCGCATGGCACTTAACAGCGCCTGCACGCCACTTTGCGGAGCAGCTGAAGTGTCACGGAGGCGCTAAGACACATGGCGCGCGCTGTGCGCGTCCATGTGGACGCCGGTGGGTCCGTTCCAACCATACCGGTTGGAACAGGATCCTGAACCCACCACTGATTAGGATGCTTGACCACTGGTTCATATTTATGACGGTAGCAAGTGTTCTGGGGTCAACCCATCTTTTGTGACCCGACAGGCAAAATCAAGGAGGAAGTCAGATTCAAACTTAACCAGTGCAGTGGTTCCCTTAACAAACATGGCAAGAAAGGTCGTAAAATGGGACGGAACTTACTTGGCAAATTTCTCTCTTAGCAACACACACACACACACACACACACGGCTCAGTTGTGGCCGTTAAGTCGAGGACTACCTGTAACGCTGTTTGACGTTGAGGGTCGAGGGAGACTGAACTCCCGTCGGTATTGCCCCATCTCAGCTGGCAACAAAAGGAAAAGGTTTCACTCTTGATCTTGGGATTGGTTCTGAGATTTGGGGGTGACCATCCCCTCTTGCTGAAGGATAGGGAAAGGGGAATTTATCAGCAGACCTCACCGGCAGGTCGAAAACACCTTGCATTTGAAAAACCAAGGTCACTCTTTTGAAGACAGCAAAGTCCACATTCCGGATCGATAGGACCATTGGTTTAGAAGAGGGGATCAAAGAGGTCGTTTATGTTAATAGTATCCTGGCGTTGCCCGAGTATTTATTTATAGGGTGGGGGGGGAAATGTCCAGACCAAATGTAATTTCTAACCAGAGAGAAAACTCTCTTGTGGACTACTGTGAAGCCGTTACCATGGCAACTCCACTGCTGCACAGTAGAAGCCATTTTACGGCAGTTACTGTACACAGTAGAAGCCATTTTAAGGCACAACAGGCTGTATCTTAAGAGAACCCACACCCCGAGGGGTTTTAGGGGTGTCTTACACTCCACAGTATTTGTTTCCAGAGAATAAGTCATCTGTGTACCAAGTCTGGTTGACATTGCTTGAGACATTCCAGAGTTATGCTGGAAAATACACATACACAGCGAGAGAGAGAGAGAGAGAGAGATGAGAGAGAGAGAGAGAGAGAGAGAGAGAGAGAGAAGATAGATAGATACTGTAGATAGATAGATACTGTAGATAGATAGATGATAGATAGATAGATAGATAGATAGATAGATAGATAGATAGATAGATAGATAGATAGATAGATGATAGATGATAGATGATAGATTAGATAGATAGATAGATAGATAGATAGATAGATAGATAGATAGATAGATAGATAGACAGATAGACAGATATATAGAGATAGATATAGATAAATAGATATAGATAGATAGATAGATAGATAGATGATAGATAGATGATTGATGATAGATAGATAGATAGATAGATAGATAGATAGATAGATAGATGATAGATAGATATGGATGGTTAGATAGATTAGATAGATAGATGATAGATAGATAGATGATAGATTATATATAGAGTAAGATAGATAGATAGACAGAGATATAGAGATAGATATAGAGATAGATAAATAGATATAGATAGATGATTGATGATAGATAGATAGATAGATAGATAGATAGATAGATAGATAGATAGATAGATAGATAGATAGATATGGATGGTTAGATAGATTAGATAGATAGATGATAGATAGATAGATAGATAGATAGATAGATAGATAGATGATAGATAGATGATAGATTATATAGAGTAAGATAGATAGATAGATAGACAGAGATATATAGAGATAGATATAGAGATAGATAAATAGATATAGATAGATGATTGATGATAGATAATGGTTAGATAGATTAGATAGATAGATGATAGAGAGATGATAGATAGATAGATAGATAGATAGATAGATAGATGATAGATAGATAGATAGATAGATAGATAGATAGATAGATAGATAGATAGATGATAGATAGATCGATCAGCCCTCTCAGCAGCGTGGGGGAGATAAGGCACCACCATATCTTACTCCTAAGGGTGCTTTTTTCCCAAGAGGCAACTGGTTTTTCTTTGAAGACATTTCGCTTCTCATCCAAGAAGCTTCTTCAGCTCTGACTGGATGGTGGGGAATGGAAGGATTTATACTCCTTGCAGACAGCTGGTCATTTGCATCCCTTTAGAAGGTCATTGAGGCCACTTGGAGGTTTATCTGTCTCCTCGGGGGGAGGGGGTGTTACCTGAGTAGTGTCAATGGTTCCTGTAAGCCTGCAATTTTTTTTCTGGAAATCCATTCATACTCCCAACACCCATTCAAAGGGAGTGTATGGCTAAAAGGATGCAAATGACCAGCTGTCTGCAAGGAGTATAAATCCTTCCATTTCCTGCAGTCAAGAGCTGAAGAAGTTTCTTGGACGAGGAGCAAAACGTTTTCAAAGAAAAAAAAACAAAACAGAAAAGTCCAGTTGCCTCCTGAATAAATAAAAATAAACACCTTTGGGATAACGACGACCATGGACAACGAAGAATCTCCATAGACTTTCAGTTCCAAGAAGATTCCGCCTCCCCATTTTCACTCGGAGACGAGGTGGCCCTCAGGGCACAGATGAATTCCCAAGTCGCCTCAATGGCGATCTCAGAGCAGAATGGGGCAACTCACCGCAGGAGAACTCCCCACGGGTTAACTTGCTTATGGAGACAATTCAAGAACTCAAATGATTTAAAGTAATAAAAACAATTTAATTTTTGTCATTCACATTTCATTCTGTCCCCTTCTTTGGCCGCTTCTCTTTCATGATTCTCTTCCACTCTTTCGTCAATATCGGTCGCAACTCGTGGCCCGCAACGAGTTGTCCCCGGTGATGCGTACACCCAGGCCTGAGGAGACCGCGGGGGTGGGGGGGTACAGCTGCCTTTTGAAAAAGCACCTTGGAGGCACCTTGTTTAGGGAAAGTTGCTTTCAACGGGCTGCCCCAGAGCTCCCCCACACTATGAAAAAAGATGTGGAGACCCTAGAAAGAGTGCAGAGAAGAGCAACGAAGACGATTAGGGGACTGGAGGCTAAAACGTAGGAAGAACGGTTGCAGGAACTGGGCATGGCTAGTCTAGTGAAGAGAAGGACCAGAAGAGACACGATAGCAAGTCTTTCAATATTTTCCACGGAGAGGGTCAAGCTATTTTCCAAAGCACCCAAAGGCCAGACAAGAAATGATGGAGGGAAACTGAAGGAGAGATTCAACTTGGCCCGTGAGAACAATCGACCCATGGAACAGAAGTTGCCTTCGGAAGTTGTGGAAGCTTCATCACTGGAAGCTTTCAAGAAGAGACTGGACTGTCATGTCAGAAATGGTGTAGGGTCTCCTGCTTGAGTGGGGCTGGGGGTTGGACTAGAAGACCTTGAAGGTCCCTTCCAACTCTTGTTTTTCTGTAATTTCATACCAGCTTTGTTGATGGTATCCCCAGTGAAAGACCGAGGGGGAGGGATCATTAAATAACACTTGTTTGAGGCTGGAAACAAGACCAGGAATATCCCAAGTTGACCTTCAAACTATCACAAGGTGAAGAAGAAGGCTCTCTGTTGAACATCTTAAAACGCATCTCAAGACTTATTTCAAAGGTGTTGTTGTTTTTTTACAAAAGGTAACCCGACTTAAGTTTTTTCTTGAAAATGTTTCACTTCTCATTCAAGGAGCTTCTTGGATGAGGGATTAAAACTCTCCTGTGGCAGCTCTAGAGGTAGGAGGGTATCAGCTGGCTGGATTTGTTATGAGCCCCAAGCTACTATTATGGATTTTTATCAATCCACAATTACCATAAATTACTGCCGTCTTCTAGCCATTTATTAGATGTTCCTAATAAATGACTCGATCTCTTTTGAAACTTGGCTCAATGCTCATGAATTAATTAGGGCATCTTTCAGAAACCTGACAGCTAGTCCTCAACTTATAACTGCTTATTTAGTGACTATTCAAAGTTACAGCGGCACTGAAAAAATGTGACTTGCAGCCAATTTTCAGTTATGACTTTTGCATCACTTGATCAAAATTCAGAGGTTTGGCAACCGGTTCAGACTTAACAACTGTGGTGTTATATTTATATATATATATATAAAGTATAGATCTATTTCAAGCTATTTAAGCTCTCATCAGCTAGCCATAAGTTTCTGGGATTCGAACCTGGGCTACTTACATGTTAGGTAGATGTATGAACCTCTAAGCCACGGGCTCTCCTCGCTTTGTTGGTTGTACCAGGGGAGAGATTCAGTGTTTTTTCTACCAGGGAAAGCTAGTCTAGCCAAATATGAGGTGGAGCATATACTGCTTCCGCAGAAGGATATGGCTAGCGCAGGGATCGGCAACCTGTGGCTCTGGAGCCGCATATGGCTCTTTCATCACTCTGCTGCGGTTCCCCGTTGCTGATTGGCTCCACAATTGATAGGGCTTTCGGCTGGGACAGGTAGAGGAAGGACATTGCGCTAGGAGGAGACTCTATGGTGGGGGAATTGGACTTCTGGTCAGCTCCAGAATTGAACGGGGGGGCTTCTGGTTAGGACCTTTGTGATTTGTTTTTAAGGTTGCCAACCCCTGGGCTAGCTGATGGCAGCTAAATAGCTTGAAATAGATCTATACTAGTCACCCTTTATGTCTTTCTCGGTCAATATATATTTAACACAAACAGTTTGTCACGAAAGCGACTGCCTGCAAAGGCTCCTAGATTGGGGCTGAAAGGCGAAAGCAGAAGCAGTATGCTGCGCCCCATATTTGAGTAAACCAGGTTGTCCCAATAGAAAAAAACCCATTAACGACCGCTGCTGCGTCTCAAGGTCATGTAGTTATTTTTTTGCGACCTTCGGACAACCAAAATCAACAGGGATGCCAGATTCACTTAAGAACCGGGTCACTAATTTCTCAATTGCAGTGATTCACTTAACAATCGTGGCAAAGAAATGTTATAACTTGGGTTGAAACGCACTTCACCAATGTCTGGCTTAGCGAGAGAAATTTGGGGCTCGATTGCGGCCGTTAAAAGTCAAGGACTACCTGTAATGTTAATAAGGTGGTTGGGCTTTAGCTCGGCACGATGCGCGAACCCAGCTGCTCCCTCGGACAAAGTGAACAGGAGCCTCACCGACCCAGATACTCGTACCAAAGAGTTGCAGGCTGAACAAACAGGACAGGCTCACTCACACCCGCACAACCAAATCCATTTTTGCCACTGTCACACACCTTCCCACCACCCGCCGTGAAAACATCCTTCGGGCCACTAAGCAGAGGACTTTCTGCTCACTGAATCCATCCTGCTTTTTTCTTTTATTTTCCTAACCCTCCCCAGGAAAGTACATGGCAGATTTCAGCTGACATTCCTCTTCCAGCTTTAATCGCTCCGTCAAGAGAAACATTATTAAAGAGATTTTTTTCGTTTATAGAAAAAAAAAGGGGAGGGGAGAGAAGAGAGGGGGTGGGGGAAAGGCAGTGCCACCCCATAGTTTTTTTTTCCTCACACCCTTCTCCAAAGGGATGGGGTTTTTTCCTCTTGCTGGTGGGTCTTCGGCCGAGAAGATATTCCAGAAGCTGTTTCCCACCCTCACAGTTGCAAGGACGAGATTTTTCGTCGTCTTCTCGATTAGGTCGTCGTCCTCTTGGGCACGGCAAGCCAAAACCATGTCATTTCTTTCCCCACCACTGTTATTATATAGGGCGGGGTGTTATTTCACAAAGACGACGTTGTTGTTGGAATTGCGGGAGGCCAGCCAAGCTAGGAACACATCTCTGGTTGTATGTGTGTGAGTGAGAGAGAGAGAGAGAGAGAGAGAGAGAGGGAGATGTGTCAGTTAGTTAACAGAAAACCAAACTGAAACAAGATTAATGTACAAACGGTCCCTGATTTACAAGGGTTCATTTAGTGACCGTACAAAGTTACGCCAGCACTGGAAAAAGGGACTTGGAACCGTTTTCCAGAGCTACGGCTTTTCCGGCATTCCCAAGGTCACGTGATCAAAATTCACAAACGTGGACCACTGACTCGTATTTAGGACTGTTGCTGTGTCCCGGGGGGGGGGGGGGGGGGGCACATGTCTTCCTTTTGCGACCAATGTCAACAGGGAAACCAAACTCGCTTAACAACCTAACCTATCAACCAACGTGATTCACTTAACAAGTGTGGCAAGGAAGGTCGTAAAATGGGGCAAGACTCACTGAACCAATGTCTCACTTTCACAACAGAAATTCGGGGGGGGGGGGGGGGGCTCAACTGTGGTCGTACATCGAGGACTACCTGTACTGGATTCTGACCCCCAGCGCCACTATGGCTAAATCAAAGAAATTCCAAAGTATCTCTGAGAAGAACCACAGCAGAAGGTATAAGCCAGAGGTGTCAAACACAAGGCCCACGGGCCGCATCCAGCCTGCGATGTGGTCGGATCTGGCCCGCGGGCCATTCTGGAAAATGTAAGGGGCTGACCCGCCTCGCTTCAGCCCGATCTACCAGCGAAGCGGAAACATGCCAGCAGTTTTGCGAGTGGCGTCAAGCTGGCCACGCCCACCCAGTTGGTCACACCCACCCGGCTGCTCAGCCCCCTCCCCAAAGTCAACAACAGCCCTGATTGCGGCCCTCGATGAAGCAAACCCACCTGCAGTGTTTAACCACGCATTCGTTGCTACAGTATTCGTTGTCCCAGTCACTGTTGACCACGGGAGGGTTGTCGCAGCCCGTACGGATGCAGCGAGGGCGGGGTGACACGGCCACCGGTGACTCGGAGACTAGCTCCACGTGCATTTGCGTTGGAGACTCAACCTGCGAGAGGAAGAAGGAACGCTTCTGAGATTTAGCTAACGAGCCTGCTAGAGCCAGGGACAGAAAACACAGGCGCTTCGGTCCTGCAAATCAGAGGAGGAAAAGAGACCAAGATCTCCTCTTCCCCAACCCAATCCAATTAAACTGCCTTTTTGACTTGACAGAATAAGAGATTTGGAAGGGACCTTGGAGGTCTACTAGTCCAAACTCCTGCTCGAGCAGGAGACTTTATACATTTCAAACAGCTGTCCAATCTCCTCTTAAAAACCTCCAGTGTTGGAGCACCCACAGCTTCTGGAGGCAACTCGTCCCATTGATTTAATTGTTATTATTTATTTATCTGGTGCACTGGCCTAGAGGTGGAGCTCTCGCCTCACAATCAGGTGGTTGTGAGTTCAATCGTAGGTAGCGGCAGATATTTCTCTCTCTTGCAGTGGTGGGTTGCAGGGGGTACGCCCCGGTACTAGCGTACCGGAGCCAGCCCGGAGCACAGGATACCATTCCGGTACGGCGCTCCGGAGGGCCCACCTGCTCTCCAGACAAGCTCCTTACTGGTTTTTTACGTCTTCTGCGCTTCTGCGCACGGCGTGTGCAGCGCCTGCGCGACGCTCCACTGAGCAGCTGGAGCATCGCAGTGGCACTAAGACGCATGCACGTGATGCGCATGTGTGCATGCCGCCGGGCCCGTTCCAACCGTACCGGTTGGCACGGGATCCGGAACCCACCACTGCTCTCTTGGCACAATGGGTAAATTATCTGCTGGGAACTCTGCATCGGAGACAGGAAGGGCATCTGGCCAGTAAACATGCTGGTCCATTCAGTTGTCCCGACTCCACTCCAATGTAAGGGATTACGGGCTCATTAAAAGACAGTGTGCATGTGTGTGTGTGTATGTGTATGTATATATATGTGTGTGTATGTATGTATATGTGTGTGTATATACGTACATATGTCTTAGATTTTATACCACCTTTATCACTTTGTAAGTAAGTCAAGGAGATGAGCATACATACTGTATTTTTCGGAGTATAAGACACAATCCCCCCCCCCCCCCCCAAAAAAAAGATGGTGAAAATTTGGGTGCGTCTTATTTGCCAAATGTAGCCCTGCCAACCCGCCGGCCCCCACCCTTCAGCGCGTCGCGTTTTAGACCTGTTTCAGGCTGCAGGGATTGCCAAAGACCATCGTCCCCTGCCTGGCTTGCGTTTTGGGCCTCTGTGTGTTGCGTTTCTACCCTCCGAATGCTCTGTTTGGGACGGAGCCGCGGGGATCACCAGATCACATCGCCACCTCCGCGCATCGCATTTTAGGCCTCCGCACGCCCCTTTTTGGCCTCTGCGCGTCGTATTTTCGGGCGGCGATTGGTGGCGCTGTGCTTCGGTGATCCCCGCAGAGAGTTTGGAGACTGAAAACTAAGGCCGCAGTGGCCGAAATGGCAACCGGGAACAGCGGCTGCCTTGTCTGACTGGTTCTGCGCGTCGCCTTCTGTAGTCACTTGAGCGCCCAGCAATGATCAGCTGTATTTTTCAAGCTGCTTATCAGCCCCAATGCGCATTCACAACCAACAAACCTGTTCCTAAAGTTTACCTCTGGAGAACAGCTGATTGGGGGTATTCCGGGAGGCCGATCCACCCGCCAATCAGCTGCTCGTGTTGAAGCAGGCTAATGTGCTGAAGGTGAGCAGGCTGGATGCTAGCCAGATGAATACCGATGGATGCCGGTAGGCAGAGGCAGAATTTTTTTCCCCCACTTATTTTCCTCCCCCAAAACTAAGGTGCGTCTTATATTCCGGAGCATATTATATTCCAAAAAATACGGTAATATCCTTCTATTTTCTCCAGACGTTGTGGGTGCTTCAACACTGGAGGTTTTTAAGAAGAGATTAGACAATCATTTGCCTGAGCAGGGCGTTGGACTAGAAGGCCTCCAAGGCCTCTTCCAACTTTATTGCTCAGCTATTCTGCAATTCAACGCTCTCTCTCTTTTTGTCTCCCGTATGGCCCCATACCTCCGGCACGACATCGATGGGCTCCGGCGATGCTTGGAGTTCAGTGCTGGTCCTCTCGGGGCTGCTTTCTTCTGTCCGCAGAGGAATGGGCTGGATCTGAAGGGCCGGCGGGGGCAGGATTTTGATCTGCAGGGGGGGCGGGGGCTGCTGGAGATTGAGCCGCACCTTCTGCTGCAGAGGAGGCTGCTGCATGGCTTGAAGAGGAGGGGGCTGCTGGAGAATGGTGACCGGCTGGGCGGGGGGCTGCTGAGGCATCTGCTGAAGAGGGGGAGGCTGAAGCCGCGGCAGGTGCATGGACGAGGCGGCCGCGGCGGCTGCAGCTAAAACCGAACGCGTCACGATCTGGGTGGTTCCTGTCCCAGCTTGCAGCTGCCCCAGCTGGATGCCCCGCGAGGTCACCATCGTGGCGGGGATCACCGTCACCACGCCTCCTTGCGACGTGACCGCCAGCGAGGATGGCAGCATCTGTTTGGGAATGATGATCTTGGTGATGCTGGTTTGGCCGGCCGATGGGGGGCCGGCGCTGGAGGTCACCACCACCGTGGGCTGGGCAGGGACGATAGCAGGAGGTGGTGGGGGAGGCGGACTCTCCAAGGCCGGAGGGTTGGGTGGCACCGGAGCTGGAGGAGAAGCCGATTCCACAACGGGGGCCGGTTGCTCCGAAGGAGAGGCGATCGGGTCCAACTCCACCGTCTCGACCGTGGTCTGGAGAAGGGAAGACAAAATTGGGGATACAGTTCAAGGAGAGACCAAATGTGTGTGGGTATGCTTCCCTGTCCTGGTGTTCTGACCCAACTCCTCAAACCCAACAAACCCTCTGAAGTTAACGCAAAGTCTCTTTTATTAGAAGCGCCGGCAGACCCAGCAAAAAGTTTCCTTCTCACTACAGGTTAACAAGTCTGACCTCCCGAGAGATGAATAGTTGTGCCACATCTATTCATCTCTGAACCCTGCCTTTTATCCCCAGATCTTGGGTGGGGCTTTGCTAGCAGTGGTGGCTCTTCCGTTCCAAGGATCAGCCCATAGATTTCCACTGCTCTCCTCTCCTCTGCACATCTGCATATCAGGCAATGGATCCAGCTGTTCTTCTTCTTCCTCATCAGCCACCTCCAGATCTGGGGGCTGTTGACTCTCCATCTGTTCCTCTTCTTCCTCAGCAGCCACCTCCAGATCTGGGGGCTGTTGACTCTCCATCTGGGGGCTGACGCCCATCCTTGCCCCCCCCCCTGTCTCTCTGTCTCTTTCTGTCTCTCTTTGTCTGTCTCTGTCTCTCTCTCTACCTCTCTGTCTCTGTCTGTCTGTCTCTCTCTCTGTCTCTTTCTCTCTCTCTCTCTCTCTCTCTCTGATTCGGCTGCTGGAGGGACCGGAGCTCGAGACGGCCACAGGAGGACATTACAGTCGGAAATGGAGCTTGGGAGCCCACTTTCATTGAAAGAGCGCTCAGGGCCTCCGCAGGCGCCCCCAACACAGGTGACATCGAGCTGGCCACACCCACCCTGGCCCCTGAGGTCAAACACAACTCTGATGTGGCCCTCAATGAAATCAAGATTGACACCCTGTAGACACCATTGATCAGCAAAGGCAGTTCAGAGCAAATGAAACCTCAGGCCCAAGACGGTTTCTTCTCTTCCTTTCTCCCTTGGAAGGCTAGTAGAATAAGGGGGAAGTGTCAGATCTGTGAACCTGCCATTCTTCAAGGGAAGAGGGGGACCTTGATTCATTATGCATCTTTATTGTACTTTGTATACTTTTATATTACTCTACTATATATCCTGCATCCTGTAACCATTGATTTATAACCTTTAGCCTGGCGCCTAGGCGGCCTGGCATTTTCTCACCTTTTGGAGAATGTAAGGGGAGGGAGGGCCCTGTGTGTTGTATTGCTCGAAAACCGGCAGAGGATGACCCTGAGAAAGTTCCCTTATCCCTTTCTCAGAGCGGTCAGTACAATAACATCTTCACCCCTGCGGATTGGCTGAATCCACACTGGACTGTTGGGAGGGCTTTCTAATTCCTTTAATTCTAACGGTATGGCCTGAGGGCCCTCGGAGCCTGCTTTGCCCTGCTATCACTTCTATTCAGTAAAAGGCTCCTTTTGAAACGCTACGTTTTGCTTTCTCGAATAAGGAGGAGAAGGCCGGGCCTTTCAATGGAGCAAGGACGGGGAAAGAGGAGGAGGAGGAGGTCGTGTCCCCTTACTTGGCACTCTTGGTTGTCCCGATAGGCAGCTAACGCTTTTAAATATTCTTTCTTGGCCGCTTCCGTTTTCCGCTTGTACACCTACAAAAGGAGAGATGGGTATTATGAAGCAGGCTGGATCTTCAGCAATGTCCCCTTAACGTGCTGATCTTCAACTCAGGGGTTCACTTACCAGCCCTTGGAGCAGGGTTTCTCAATCTCAGCAGCTTTTAAGATGGGTGGATTTCAACTCCTGGAATTCCTGGAAATTGAAATCCACCCATGTTTTAAGTCGACGAGGCTGAGAAACGCAGCCTCATAGTACGGGTAGAGGTTTCCACACAGATGCATGCTAGTCGTTTCCGGCTCTAGGGGGCGGTGCTCATCTCCCTTTCAAAGCCGAAGAGCCAGCGCTGTCTGAAGACATCTCCGTGGTCATGTGGCTGGCATGACTACATGCCGATGGAGCACGGAAGACTGTTACCTTCCCACCAAAGGCGATCCTTATTTTCCTACTTGCATTTTTACATGCTTTAGAACTGCTGGGACGAGGAACGGGAGCTCACTCCGTTATGCGGCGGCAGGGATTCGAACTGCCGACCTTCTGACCGACAAGATTAGCATCTTAGCCACTGAGCCACCACGCCCCTTATAGTACAGGTAGCTCTTGACTTACAACTCAGGCAAAATGTCTGTTGTTAAAGCAAGACCGGTTGGTGAGCGAGTTCTGCTGCCCCATTTGACGACTGTTCTTGTTGCGGTTATGCAGGGAATCATCGTAGCAGAAGGATGAGAGACCCATATGTGGCTCCAGAGCCGTGGGTTGCTGCCCCTCCTTTAGGAGGAGGACTTCATGTGTTCCTCTCCCCAGAGGTTATTTCACATACACGGATCTTTATACGGAATCCCATAACGCAGTGTTTGCCAACCTTCGCCATTTTAGGACTTCAATTCCCAGAATTCTGCACTGTTGGCTGGGGTATTCTGGGATTTGAAGTCTCCGCGTCTTAAAATGGCTAAGATTGGGAAACATTGCTCTAATTTCCAAGCCTCTGCTGCTCTTGAAGGACCAGCTTATTACTATAAAACTTCTCTACTCTATTTTTAGGGCAAAATCAAATGACTGCCTCTCAACTTCCTGGACCATCTTCTCTTCAGCCTTCTACTATTACTTTCCCATCTTTAACCAGAGATAATAGTATCCCTGACTCCTCCTATTTCCTGTTACTGGAACATCCTCCTTCCTGGATTCTAATACTCTTTCTGTTCATACTTATATGAACTTTCTTTTTTTTACTTTATGTACTTTCTGGAATGCTTAAGTAAGTCAGGTCTACATTATTTGTACCCAAAAGGGAGTGGATACATGCCTCAGCATGTTCGGGTAGTATTTTTTTTTCTTTAAAAAAGTTTAAATGTTTCAGCAGTACTGTAATCAGAAATTGACCTGGGACTGAACTCCCAATTTGCAAATTTCAGGGCATATTCCTACCTTAGTGTTCCTTCCTTTAACACCAAATAACTGATCTCATTGATGGGAGCATCACTGATGGTGGATGGATGGATTCGACCAGTAACTTTTGCTGCATAACGGTGATTTTTTTTGAATAGGGATAATGCCAAATGCCTGCTTGATTCTCATTCACAAGACCATTAATCGGTAAGGAAACTTGTAAAGGAGGAATCATGATCAGATCAGGAGATTTTCACAGCAAGCTTAGCCTTCCTCAACTTGATTCCTGCCAATTACCAACTTAATTGATATGTTTGGCTCCACTTTTCTGCAAAGTGTTTGGAGGTGAAAATGAGCGAGTGCAAAATGAATGGGGTTTTCTCTTTGAGGGCTCCAGACAGACTATTTGGAGTGCTGTCCTTGGTGCTGAAGTTTGGGGATGGGTATGCGTCCCCGCCCCGATAACCCCTCGGCGCAACAAACCCGTTGGGACGTACTTGCTTCTGTTCCTCTCCCAAGCTGTCCCACATCGAGGCGACAATCTTAGAGACCTCGCCGAAGGTGGCTTTGGGGTTCTGCCCTTTAATGGCCGCCTGGGTGTCCCGGAAGAAGAGGGCGTAGGCAGAGACAGGCTTCTGAGGCTCGTTGGGGTCCTTCTTTTTCTTCTGCTTCTTGGGCGCTTTCTGCTTCTTCCCGATGTCCAGCACAACCGCGGGGGCTACAACTGGCGGGGGCGCCACCGAAGCAGGTGGGGCTGGTTTGGCGACAGAAACTTGCTACGGGACAGAAATGAACACAGTAAGAAATGAAGTCCTAGACTGTATTAACAGAGGGATAGAAAGAAGATCACGTGAAGTGTTAATACCACTTTATAATGCCTTGGTAAGGCCACACTTGGAATCCTGCATCCAGTTTTGGTCGCCACAATGTAAAAAAAGATGTGGAGACTCTGGAAAGAGTGCAGAGAAGAGCAACAAAGATGATTAGAGTACTAGAGAATTAAACATATGAAGAAATGTTCCTGGAATTGGATATGGCTAGTTTAGTGATGGTTAACACTTTTGTTGTCACATACCAAAAGCGTGCGCTTTTGGCACCCATAATGCAATGCGTGTGCGGCCCCCATACACCCCGCTAGAATTGTATTTGCACAATACTGGAGATGTGAAGAGATCCCTTCTGACGAAAAGGTGATTAGGAAAATATTAGATATTAGATATAAAAGATAAGGAAGAATCTAAATATTACTTAGCATGGGACTTACGGTATAATTGGCTAGAGGAAAGAGAGAGAGAAAGTAGGAAAGCAAAAAAGAAAAGAAGATCAACAAATCAAAAATAATTACAAACCCGTAAAATGAATAAAAGATAGAAATATAAAATAGACTGTAGCAAATAAATAATAGGAAATGGATATAAGATGATTCAATGTGTATAAAGGTTGTTATATATAGAATGAAGAGAAAAGATATATGAAATAAAATGTGTGTGTGTGTGTGTGTGTGTGTGTGTGTGTGTGTGTGTGTGTGTGTGTTGTATTTGTGCTGATAAATAAATAAAGGGAGAGTAGTATAGATCTATTTCAAGCTATTTAGCTCTCATCAGCTAGCCATAACCTTACTGGGATTTGAACCTGGGCTGTATTACATATTAGGCAGATGTATTAGTCACTAAGCCACAGGCTCTCCTCCTTATCAGCTGAGCCAGGGAAATAGGTATGTATTTGTGTTACAACCCCTGGTATGCCCAAATATGGTTTTCTGCCTGGATGGTATTCTGAAATGAGCCGAAGGACAGAAAGGGGGAGTAGTGAGCTCCCTCCCATATTTGGGCATATGGTTAGTTAGTTAGTTAGTTAGTTAGTTAGTTAGTTAGTTAGTTAGTTATAGTTATGTAAAATTTACATGTACAGATAAAAGAAACACAACAGATATGTAAAAGAAGTGCAATGTGTTGCAAGGATGTTATGTTTGCATAAACAAAATATTTTTTAAAAAAAGGAAAATATTAGAATGTGCAGAAATGAATACACTAACATTAGCAATTAAGGAGAAAGAACAATCTGATTATTATATCACATGGGAGGTGTTTTACCATTGGTTAGAGAATAAAAAGGGAAATTGGAAATACAAGAAGGCAAAAGGAAGAAAAAGAAAATATATCAAGATAGAGATAAGAATAAAATGACAATTTGTTAGTATGATGAGAATAACTATGTTTAATGCTATTGCTGTATTTTATTAGGAGATATGTGAGGAAGGAAATGAAGAGCTTTACAATGTTTAACTGTTCAATATATTAAAATCTATGGAAGGATGTTGCACAGAAAAATTTGTACCCGGATGACACGCTGCTTAAGGAAAAATGGAATGTTTATATTTTTTAAAATTGAAAACTAAATAAAAAACTTAATTAAAAAAATATCTATAAACAGCAGCTGAGCTGTTTCAAAAACTGCGCACGGTGGGGCATCACCTTTGCCAGAAAGGGCAATGATGATGTTACCTCGTTGGGTAAGGAAACGTCTACTAGAAAACAGCCAAGCTCAAAAGCATTGAGGACACTCCTTGAATTCTCTCCCTTTCAAGAGCCAGCCAGCCGACACTCACCCGCCTGATTTCTTCTGGCTCCTCCTCCTGCAGAGAATTGGAGGGTGAGGAGATGGGTGTAAGCCGCTCCTCGGGGGACTGGGCCGCCGGGGGCAGGATGGAACTTCCTCCCAGGCTGAGCCCCAGCTGAGAGCTCAGCTCTGATTGGTCGATGGTGGTCAGCTGCCCATGCCCCATGAGGCCAGTGCTGATGTCTGTCATAGGCACATCAATGGTGACAGGCGGATTGGCGCTGTACTGGGTTCCCATGGGGTGATCCAAATCCTAGAACAAGGGTGAAATCCATTTAGAATACAGATGTAGGGCAGGGCAGCTTCTGCCGTGAAGCCGGGGACCACGTTAGCTTCCTGGCCAGCTGTTTCACACCTCTGCTCTGCAGACTCAACTTGATTGGCGGTCCCAAAGGTGCGTTTTTTCAAGAGGCAACTGGACTGAAGTTGAAAAAAGCACCTTTGGGACCGCAATGACCGAGAATCTCCATAAACATTGATTGGGGTTCCCTTCTCTCCACCACCACCCCGCAACACAGCAGCAGGAGTCCCTGTACATGATCCGCTTACAGATAGTCCTCGACGTACGACCACAACGGAGTCCTGTTGCTAAGCGAGACATTTGTTAAGTGAGTTTTGCCCCGTTTTGCGACTTTTCTGGCTATGTTCGTTAAGCGAATCGCCGCAGTTGTTAAATTAGTAGCGCGCTCGTCGAGTGAATCTGGCTTGACCCTTGACTTGGCTGGTCAGAAGGTCGCAAAAGGGGATGACGTGACCCCGGGACGCTGCCACTGTCGTAAATACGAACCAGTCGTCAAGAATCCAAAAGCAAATCACACGATCGTGGGGATGCCGCAACGGTCGTTGTGCGTGAAAAAGGGGCATAAGTCACTTTTTTCGGTGCCATTGTCACTTTGGTCGCTAAAGAAACTGCTGTAAGTGGAGGACAACCCCTATCCTGTTTGCGCCCTGACTTTCTAAGCACTTACAAAACCAGACTAAACGCAAACTTAAAAATATAATGAACAGGGTTATCATGGGGGTACCTAGGTGCTCCCATGTTACACCCCTTTTAGGCGGCCTGCACTGGTTGCCGGTTGTTTTCCGGGTGCGATTCAAGGTACTAATTATGACCTTTAAAGCGCTCCATGGCTTAGGCCCAGGGTACCTGCGAGACCACCTACTGCCACCAGTAGCCTCCCACCGTCCAGTACGATCCCACAGAGTTGGCCTCCTCAGGGTGCCGTCGGCCAGACAGTGTCGGCTGGTGACCCCCAGGGGGAGAGCCTTCTCTGTGGGAGCACCTTCCCTCTGGAATGAGCTGCCCCCGGAGCTTCGCATAATCCCTGACCTCCGGTCCTTCCGACGCGCCCTAAAAAGTTGGCTTTTCCAGCAAGCCGGCCTGGCCTGTTAATTTTATTTAATTTTTAAAATGTGAGTGTTATATAAATTGGATTTGTTTTTTGGACTGTTTCTAATTTCCTTTTAACTTTTGCACTATGTGTTTTTTAATGATGTACGCCGCCGAGTCCTTGGGAGAAGGGCGGCATATAAATCTAATAAATCCAATCCAATCCAATCCAACAGCATATGCTCTGAAATTCTGGAACGATTCAAAGCCTGGGGAAAGAAATTTGGCTGTGTCGTTTCCTATGCAACAACAAAGTACCTTCTCCCCGCTGGCATGCCAGACAGATAAGCCACTGATGGTCAGAAGATGTGGGGGGAATCTTGGGTCTCCCCATTCTTGACAGATTGGAAAAACAGGCAGGAAATTCTCCAGCTCCCCTCCCTTAAGGAGGTCCATCTAGCATAAGAGTCCTCAACCCCAAAGCTACAACCCACTACCGGAAAGAAAGTGCCTTCCACCCACAAACTCATACAGCTGTTTGAGAGTCACATCTACGGTCTGCATGGAGTGCCGAGAAGGATTATATCAGATTGAGGGAGGGGGGCGTCCAAAGTTCTGGAGGGAATTCCTTCAATCAATTGGTTCCTCCCAGGGCCTTAGCTCGGCTTTTCATCTGAGCACAAATGATGCAGCAGAACGAGCTAACGTAATGGGGGAACAATACTGGAGGTGCTACATCAAATATGAGCCACTGTGGTGCAGTGATTAGAGTGGAGTACTGCAGGTTATTTTTACTGACTGACTGCCGGCTGACTACAGTTGGGCAGTTCAAATCTGAAACAGGCTCAAGGTCGACTTAGTCTTCCATCCTTCTGAGCTAGGTAAAATGAGGACCCAGATTGTTGGGGGCAACAGGCTGACTCTGTAAACCGCTGAGAGGGCCGTAAAGCGGTGTGTAAGTCTAAGTACTATTGCTACGTCAAACAGTAAACAGAACCGGGCTGTGGCTTGTTCGAACCCGGGCGTCAGAAAAAGTTGGCGAGCGCACGCATGAAGCTTCCCTTGTGCGTGCAGACGGCGCTTTTACACAATTTACACGAATGGAGTTTCGCACAAGGGCAAAGGCCTCCACTCGTACGAAGGGAGGGCGCATGCACCGCTCACACAAATGGAGCTGTTTGCGCACGGCTGCACTTGCCACTCACATGCCTGCCACCACACCCCGGCAGGCTGCAAAGCTGTAATTGCTGGGGACTGCTGATCTAACAGGACTGAGCAGAAGAGCCTTTTCCATGGCGGCTCCTTCCCTGTGGAACATCATCCCTGCAGAGGTAAACTGAACCCCATTCGATACTCTTTCTCAGGGCTGAGAAGACCTGATTCTTTCAATAGGCCTGGAGACCCCAGAGTGGGATGGAGGCTGTCAAATGGCTTGTTTGATTGCTGTTGCCAAGGGGATGAGTTTTATAGTGTTTTTATTGTTTTTGTATTGGGCTTTTATCTTTGTAATCCCACCCAGAGTCTGCTGAGAGTGAATTGAGCGGCCATATAATTTCTCATAAATACAGGATTCCTGTTTGCCAGCCTCTTTCTCCGGCCATTTACTGGGATGCATTAAGGACCAACTCCTGCTTGTGTCGAAGGCCATAACATAGCTCCCCAAAAGTGTGCCTTCACAACCACCACATTTTTCTGAATGTCCTCTCTGCCAAACTGGGGGGCTGATTTTTCATTGAGAAAGGATTGAAAAATTCCCCCCTTTAACTCTTAATGTAACCCTTTTTAGCAATAGTACTTATATACCGCTTCACGGTGTTTTTACAGCCCTCTCTACGTGGCTTACAGAGTCAGCCTATTGTCCCCAACAATCTGGGTCCTCATTTGACCAACCATGGCAGGATGGAAGGCTGATTCAACCTTGAGCCGGCCAGCATTGAACTGGTGGCAATTGGCAGAGTCAGCCTGAAATACTGCATTTTAACCGCTGCTCCGTCACAGCTCCTTTTAACCCTCAATGTTCCTATTTAACTCTCGATTTTATTCACTGGTTTTATGTTTAATTAAACCTATGATGCTGCTGAAAGACGGTGTCAATCAGCACTCAGAATAGCTTTCCTAAATGAATAAACTGCGATCAAATCAGCAACAGAAAACTATGCTTCCCCTTCTGCTTGCTCCACCTCTCCAAACCATGTTCTTATGATGTTTGGCTTACCATGGCGAGCCCACCACTCAGCAGCCCGCCCCCTTGCTCCATAAGGCCATGGCTAATGCCCACAGGTATGTCAAGGGCCTGAACCCCATATTGGGCCGAGAAGGTGGCATCGGGGGCAGTCACGGGGTCACCCAGGTCCTCAAAGTGCCCAACCACATCAGAAACAGCCAAGGAGGGGTCGGCGTCCAGGGCGATGGGTGGAATCTCAAACTCTTCGTCCCCCAGACTTGGCGTGTGGAAAGTCTAAAAAGAAAAAGAGAGAAGGAAGAAAGTTTAATTCAAGCCTGTTTAGGTTGCAAACCTAGTTCAGACATGCCTACTGCGGTGAGTAGTATCCCCACAAAAACTTTAAGAAAAACGGAGCTTATTCTTTCTAAATGAACATTAAAAAAAAAAGAAAATTAAAGTCAAGCCGTGTTCACTGGATTACTAATTATTGCACTTACTAGAAATTGAACAGACAACCCACCGTGTCAATCAGACAACCAATCAAAAGGGATGGCTTGAAGCCCACTGGCCCCAACCCACTGTCCAATGTTACATTATATACCCTAATCCCACAAGCACCTGACTTTCTGGATACTGCCTCATTGTCATACCGTGTTTTCCTGAAAATACAACTTACACTGAAAACAAGCCTTAGCCTGATTTTCACACCTGCGCCTAATAAGCCCTACCCCGCTCCAAAATAAGCCCTAGTTAAGCCCTGCCCACCATCTGGTTGTATGAGGTAAGGCGATGTGCAGGCGTAAAAGTCAAGCTAGGGTGGGAGTTGGTGGGGGTGGTTGGAGCAGCCCATGTGTCCCGCAGTCGCTTACCTTAGGACTGCCACAATCAGATCTCCCACGCCCAAAAACCTGTCGCGCCGCTGCCTAATTTCTGCACCTGCTAGCAGCCACTCGTGGCCAGACGCCATGTGGCACATCGAGCCGGTGTCCCCGCTCACACGACACCACATGGCGACACCTTGTGCCGGTGCCCCCACTCGTACATGCAATCGCAAAATGCATGACGCAATCCCCCACTGCAAGTGCCGGAACCGGATCAAGCCATGCAGCGTCCTTCTATGAGCGGTGGCACCAGCGCGACCAGCTACAGAAGTCAGGCAGTGCCACAGGAGAGGTGCCTTGAACAACCACAAGGAGAAAGGCAAGCTCCTTGGCAGGTCAGAAACAAGCTCTCCAGACCAATTGGGGGGTGAGGGGGGGGGAGCATCTTTCAATGACCGCTCTGGAGCTGGGGCAACCGGACCAAGTTCGGCTTTTAAAAATGGTGAACTCAGCGCCTCGCATGCCCTGACAAATGGCTCCACGTGCCACCTGTGGCACGCGTGCCATAGGTTCGCCATCACTGGTTTAGGTGTTAAGAAAAAATTAAGTTTAAGATGGAAATATGGGAAGAAAATCATATAGCTGAAATTAGGAATAGTACCGTATTTTTGGACTATAATACGCACCGGAGTATAAGACGCACCAAGATTTTGAAGAGGCAAATTACAAAAAAGTTTTTGCATTCTGCAGACTTCACAAAAACGGCCCTTTTTTTTGCGAAAACAGGTCCTTCCCCCCCCCCCCCCCAAAAGGCATGCATAGCCTTTAGGAGGCTTATAGAGCTCCTAGGGGGTGCCCCCCCCAAAAAACGATCAAGAAACAGCCCATTTTTTTGTAAAAACAGGGCCCTTTTTGTCAAAAAAAGGACATCCATAGCCCTTAGCCTTAAACGGCCCATTTTTCGCTCATTTCTGCCCTCTCCAGTCCCCAGGAGCACTCTGCAAACCTCCTAAAGGCTCTGCACGACCATTTTGGTGAAGGGGACGGGGCTTCGGGAGGTGAAAATGCTGTATTCAGTGTATAAGATGCACCCAGATTTTCAGCCTCTTTTTTGAGGGAAAAGGGGTGCATCTTATACTCCGGAAAATACGGTATTATGATGTAAAATGAATTATGTATATGAGAGAATGTAAAAGGGGAAAAACCCGGACAACGCTTTGTTTACAAAAATAATGTAATATTTGTAACAAAACAAAAAAAACTTTATTTGCATAAAGAAGAAGTCGGGCAGTGGCACGACAGGTGTCGGCGTGTGGGATGTGTGGCTACGGTGGTCCTATGGTAAGTGGGCATGACGTCCTCTGAAAATAAGGCCTAGTGCTTATTTTGGAGCCAAAAAGAAAGTCCGGGTCTTATTTTAAGGGAAACATGGAAGCAACTGGGGCAGTTTCCCCTTCCTTCTACGTCAATATTTTAAGATTCTTACAATACAATACAATATAATAGTAGAGTTGGAAGGGACCTTGGAGGTCTTCTAGTCCAACCCCCTGCCTAGGCAGGAAACCCTATACCGTTTCAGACAAATGGCTATCCAACATCTTCTTAAAGACTTCCAGTGTTGGGGCATTCACAACTTCTGGAGGCAACTTCTGTTCCACTGATTAATTGTTCTGTCAGGAAGTTTCTCCTCAGTTCTAAGTTGCTTCTCTCCTTGATTAGTTTCCACCCATTGCTTCTTGTTCTACCTTCAGGTGCCTTGGAGAATAGTTTGACTATTCCCTGAGATATTGGAGCACTGCTATCAAAAGTGAAAAAAAAAGGTTCCTACGATCAACAGCTGATTGTCACAGAACTTTTTAAAGCATTTTTACTACCTATTCGCTGGAACCGGTAGTAAAAAAATGCTTTAAAAAGTGAAAAAAAAAGGTTCCTACGATCAACAGCCGATTGCCACATAACTTTTAAAATAACTTTTTAAAGCATTTTTACTACCTATTCGCATGAACCGGTAGTAAAAAAAATGCTTTAAAAAGCGCGCGGGGGGGGGAGCTTCCGATGATCGCGAGGATGAGCTGTGAGCCTTGTGATCGTCAGAACCTTCCCCCCCCCCACCCCTTTTTAAAGCATTTTTTTTCCTGCCGGTTCAGGGGAATAGGTAGGAAAAAAAATGCCTTAAAAAGTGAAAAAAAGTTGGACATGCGCACCCAGTCACATGACCCGCCGCCACCATGCCACGCCCACAGAACCGGTGCCCCAAAAAATGTAGATTTCACCACTGCCTCCCTCCTTCTCGTTATAATCTCCTCCCTCCCTCTTAATTTTCCTTCCCTTTTCGTTCTTTTTTCTTCCTTCTCCTTCTTTTTCCTTCCTTGCTCTTTCCCATCTTTCCTTCTTTTTTGCCTTTCCCTTTCTCCTTTCCTGTCTCGTCTTGAATGCTCAAATGCCAAAGGAGAAACATTTCTCCTTTTGTTTTTAGTTCGGCCTCCTGCCATCGAAAATGGAGCGGGGGGGCAGGCGCAGCCCTCCTGAGCTCCGTTTTCGCTGGCAGAGGCACCAAAGGCTGGTCCTTTACTGTTTCCAGAGTGGCCCTGGATCTAAGCAACCCATGGGCCAGATCCGGCCCCTGGGCCTTGAGTTTGACACCTCTGGTCTATATAATGTCAGACAAACGACAGTCCAGTCTCTTCTTGAAAGCTTTCAGCGATGGGACCCACACAACTTCTAGAGGCAAGCAGATCCACTGGTTAATTGTTCTAACTGTCAGGAAGTTTCTCCTTAGTTCTAAGTTGCTTCTCTCCTTGGTTAGTTTCCACCCATTGCTTCTTCTCCTGCCTTCAGGTGTTTTGGAGAATAGTTTGACTCCCTCTTCTTTGTGGCAGCCTCTGAGATATTGGAAAACTGCTATCATGTCTTCCCTAGTACTTCTTTTCGTTAAACTAGACATACCTAATTCCTGCAACCGTTCTTTGTACGTTAAACTAGACATACCTAATTCCTGCAACCGTTCTTTGTACGTTAGTCTAAAAACCTCACACAGTTGATTAGATTTTCTAGGCATTCTACACAGTGCTAGTTTTTCCCCTGTTGCCAGGAACATCTATATTTTAGCATAATCGTCATTTGCAAAATTTCCAGCATTTGCTATTCTCTATTAGACCTGGTGTCTTTTTGGGTGGCAAAAAAACATGTAAGACTGGATCTTATTTTCAGGAGAAAAAAAACAGTAGTACATCTAGTTTAAAGAAGAGAAGGACTAGAGGTGTCTAGTTTAATGAACTATTATGTCGAATGTAAAAAAGAAAAGGACTAGGGGTGACATGATAGCAGCCTTCCAAAAGAGGGAGGACGAGAAGAAATGGATGGAAACGAATCAAAATTAAGGAGAAATTTCCTGACGGTGAGAATAATTAATCAGTGGAACAGTTCTACTTTAGAAGTTGTGGGTGCCCCCATTTCTGTAGGTTTTTAAGAAGAATTTGGACAACCATATTTGTCTGAATTGCTATAGGGTTTCCTGCCTGAGCAGGGGGTTGGGCTAGAGGACCTCCAAGGTCCCTTCCACCTCTGTGATTCTGTTCTGTTCTATGTAATTACTTTATACCATGACTACATTTAATCAGAGCAAGCATTCCTGAAGGTTTTGCTGAGCAAGCTGTTTTCATTAACCCTTATGTTATAGCAACGGATTGTAAAATGTCTGCGAAGCTAAAATAAGAATTGCTTAGCAAGATGCTAAATTTTTAGGGGGTCTTTTGACCACTCCCTCAATTGGAAGAAGCAGGTTTCCCCTGGCTCTTAAAACCCAGAGAAGGTTCCCCAAAGCGAGGGGCTGGATGCTATTGTAAAGAAACCAAATAAATTATATAAATTATAGGGACTGGAAGCTAAAACATATGAAGAAAGGTTGCAGGAACTGGGCATGTCTAGTTTAATGAAAAGAAGGACTAGGGGAGGCAGGATAGCAGTCTTCCAATATCTCAGGGGCTGCCACAAAGAAGAGGCAGTCCAAACTATTCTCCAAAGCACTTGAGCGTAGAACAAGAAGCAATGGGTGGAAACTAATCAAGGAGAGAAGCAGCCTAGAACTAAGGCAAAATTTCCTGACAGTGAGAACAATTAATCAGTGGAACAGAAGTTGCCTCCAGAAGTTGTGAATGCTCCAACACTGGAAGTTTTTAAGAAGTTGGATAAAAATTTGTCTGAAGTGGTGTAGGGTTTCCTGCCTAGGCAGGGGGTTGGACTAGAAGACCTCCAAGGTCCCTTCCAAGTCTGTTATTCTATTCTATATTTATTTGGTTTCTTTACAATACCCGCCAAATCTTCAACCTTAAACTGTCTACTGTGGACCTCACCCCATTCCTAAGAGGTCCTTAAAGGGGGCGTGCATAAGTGCACCAGCTGCCCACCGTCCCTGTCCTAACTGTCCCCATTTATTTGTACTTATTTCCTTTGTTCATGCCCATGTTTATACTTGTACATGTTTGACAAACTAAATAAATAAATAGATCAATAAATGTCTGCCTGTAATTTGCCACTAAGACGAGAGTTTATAAAGTCAACATCAACAAGCCAATTCAAACATCTCAACATTATATTCCAAGTTTCTGGGGTGAGTTTGGTTCCGTTCGTCTTTTTATCAAGGACCGTTGAAACTTTTCTAGCCCTATTTATAAACACAGCATCTGCAAGAAACCTCCCGGCAAGCTGACTTCCTTTTTAAGTCGTCGTGGTGAGCAAAGATAAGGAAACCAAACTGAATTAAATCTATCGAGTAAATAACTTTACACGGACGTCCGAATGAATGAAATTCAAGGGGAAAAATTAAAATACAAAATTTTTTAAAAAGCCCTGAGAGAAGAGCATATAAGCAAATTTACCAGACTTGAGCTCAAGTTAGGTGGTCTATTTAAAATCCCGGAGAAGCAGAAGCAATAAGACGCTGCGGTGAGAAGATGGACTTGAGTGGGTTGTAAGTAAAATGATTTCTGGTTCTTAACACAGGAAAAGAGAAAAAAAAAAGTTCCATTTCCTCTTAAAAGAGTCCAGGCTGCGGCCGGGCGTTTCGTAAAACCCTGCTTGTTCATTGGTGCTTGCATATTCCCGTCTTGGCTTCCCTCTTCTCTGGATTGGTTCCTGTTTGCGGTGGCGAGGCCTTCATTTCGGGATTGGCTCGGGCTCAACGGGCAACCGCCATTCTTCTTATGCAAATCTGACATACTCCTACCGGAATCCATCTCCCCCTGTTGGACTTGCGCGGCCATTGTTTTGACAGGCCATGGCGCTGGGCCCTCCTACAGATCTAGATGCTTCCTTGGGTCTGCATCATTTAGCGACCGTTCCAAGTTACGACGGTGCTGGAGGAAAGTGACTTAGTACTGCCACGTTCCCATAGTCATGGGATCAACGTTCAGATGCTGGCCACAGGACTCTTATTTATGACGGTTGCAGCATCCGGGGGGGGGGGGGAAATCACGTGATCCCCCTTTGAGACTTTCTGACAAGCAACGTCAATGGAGAAGCCAGGTTCACTTAACAACCGTGTTACTAACTGAACTGCGGTGGTTTCGCTTAACAACGGTGGCAAGGAAGGTCATAAAACAGGGACAGGCTCATTTAAATTTTGGGTTCAATTGTGGTCGTAAGTCAAGGACCACCTGTTATCTTTACCCATTTACCTAGAATTGATATTCTATGTTTTCACCAATCTCTACTCTCTTCACTTATTAGCCATGTGCTATATTTTAGCCTCTTGATGCGGGTGAAGGAGGAGAGTGCAACAGTTGGCTTGAAACTCAACATTAAGAAAACTAAGATCATGGCACCCAGCCCTCTCAATTCCTGGCAAATAGAGGGGAGGAAATGGAGGTCGTGACAGATTTTATTTTCCTGGGCTCCAAGATCGCCGCAGATGGGGACTGCAGCCAAGAAACGAAAAGACGCTTGCTCCTGGGGAGGAAAGCTATGGCAAACCTAGACCGCATACTGAAAAGCAGAGACATCCCCCTGCCAACAAAAGTGTTGTGAGAAAGTAACCTTAGCTCTCTTCCTACACCTGTACTCTTCGATTCCATACCTGGCCTATGTTCCTATGGAGATACCTGATAAGACAGTGCTTGCTTTAAAACTTGCAAACTAAGGAAATATTTGTAATCCGTATTGTGACTTGTAATTGAAATATAGTCAGTTTTGGAGGTATTGTGAACACGAAACATCTGGAGCATTAAGAAATTAGGAACTGAAAGTAGCAGATGGTAGAAGTTTTCAGATGAGCGCATTGAAATGTGCCAACTACAGGATGGCACTGTGAAATGAGGAAGTTACCCTGGTAATATTTCAGGGGAACAGGAGACATGTTACATGAAGGTATAAAAGTGAAGGTTAAATTTCGTATCGGGACCATTGATGGTAGCTGCTTCTTGCTGGACCTAGCTATTATCTTATTGCAATAAGTTGTTGATGTAAGTATTGTCTTACTGCAGTATTGATGCATAATGTTGGCTTTTCGTGTTCTCAATTGCTCATGAAATGAACTCTTGATTCAAAGCAGAATGTTGGCTGCATGCTTGCATTTTCTATTTTATTTGTCTCGTTTTACGGCAGTGCGTCTGGTCAAGGCGATGGCTTTCCCAGTTGCAACGTTGGGCTGTGAACGTTGGACCATCAGAAAGGCTGAGCGCCAAAGAATTGAGACCTTTGAAACTCTGGTGCTGGAGAAGACTCCTGCGAGTCCCTTGGACTGCAAGGCCATCAAACCGGTCAGTCCTAGAGGAGATCAACCTTGATTGCTATTTAGAAGGCCAGATTATGAAGAGGAAACTCAAATACTTTGGCCACCTAATGAGAAGGAAGGACTCACTGGAGAAGAGCCTAATATTGGGAAAGATTGAGGGCAAAAGAAGAAGGGTCAGAGAATGAGATGGCTGAATGGAGTCACTGAAGCAGTCGGTGTGAGCTTACCGTATTTTTCAGAGTATTCCCTCAAAAAAGAGGCTGAAAATCTGGGTGCGTCTTATACACTGAATACTCATTTTTTGCCTCCCGAAACCCCACCCTTTCACAAAAAGGGCAGTGCAGAGCCTTTAGGAGCCTTGCAAAGTGCTCCTGGGGACTGGGGAGGGCTGAAATGAGCAGATAAATGGGCCATTTTTTGCTCAATTTTGCCCTCCCCCAGCCCCCAGGAGCCCTCTATAAGCCTCCTAAGCATGCCCTCTTTTTTTTGGACAAAAAAACAGGCCATTTTGGGGAGCGCAAAACCTTTTTTTTTTTAATTTGCCTCTTCAAAACCTTGGTGCGTCTTATTATACTCCGAAAAATATGGTAAATGGATTCCGGAGTATGGTAGAGGATAGGAAGGCCTGGAGGAACATTGTCCATGAGGTCCCGATGGGTCGGACACGACTTTGCGACTAACAACAAATATTAGCAAAATAGGTAAAATGCTAATATTTGAGCAAAGATCATAACAAGTCCATCAAGATGTATATAAAATTTCTTCAGGGTTCCAACATTCTTTAGAACAATTCAACATTCTTTCAAAATGTTTCTCTTGACTCGCCTACAACCAGACTATCGATAAAAACAGTCATTCCCATTCTTATCCATCTACTCAGAGTCGCTCACTAGCTAAGGACACCGGAGTAGTACTACTGGTTCCTGTAGTCCGCAGTTTTTTCCTCTGGAAATCTGCTCATACTCTCACACCATTCCAAGGGTGTTATCACAAATTGAATAGCTAAAAGTCTAGAGAGATTCTCAGACATCGGAGTCCGGGACACAGATAAACCTCTAAGTCAGTGTTGGCGAACCTGTGGCACGCGGTGCCATTTGTCGGGGCACGCGAGGCGCTGCCCTGTCAGCTGGCCAGCGAGCATGCGCGCGCTGGCCAGCTGAGTTCACCTTTTTAAAAGCTATTTTTCGCCTTCCCCAGGCTCCAGAGGCTTTATAGGAGCCTGGGGAGGGCGAAGAGAGACTCCCCCCACCGGAGGTTTCAGGGACCGTCTGGAGGCTTCCCTGAAGCCTTCGGTATGCTTAAAACCACCTTCCGAGCAAACTGGAAGTGACTGGACCTCAGAGCAGGTCGTTTTAAACGCTCCGAAGGTGTCAGGGAAGCCTCCGGACGGTCCCTGAAGCCTTTGGAATGCTTAAAACGACCCTCCGAGCAACCCGGAACTCCGGTTTGCTCGGAGGGTGGTTTTAAGCGTTCCGGAGGCTTCAGGGACCGTCCGAGGCTTCCCTGATGCCTTCGGAGTGCTTAAAACCACCCTCCGAGCAAACCGGAAGTGACTTCCGGTTTGCTCGTAGGGTGGTTTTAAGCGTTCCGAAGGCTTCAGGGAAGCCTCCAGATGGTCCCTGAAGCCTCCGGAGTGCCTCCGGGGGGGCGGGGGAGGCTCTTTTCGCCCTCCCCTGGCTCCTATAAAGCCTCTGGAGGCTGGGGAGGGCGAAAAAAGCATGTAAAAATGCAGGGGGGGGTCACGCGTTGTGCGCGCATGCGCACTGGGGGGTCGCGCATTATGGGTGCGGCACGCTCACACACGACCCCCCTGCGCTCCCCCCACTTGTGGCACGCGAGCCAAAAAAGTTTCCCCATCGCTGCTCTAAGTGCTTCAACGACCCGTCTAGAAAGGATGCAAATGACCAGCTGTCTACCAGGAATATAAACTTTTCCATTTCCCCCAACTATCCCGTCAGAGCTGAAGAAGCTTCTTGGCTGAGAAGTGAAACATCTTCAAAAGACAAAAAAACCAAGAAAGTCCAGTTGCCTCCTGAAAAAGCACCTGCTGCGGCCTGCCAGCGGCCAGTGGAGCAGATTCGGACAATGAGGAGATTGGGGAGGAAGATGGGCCAGTCCTGGAGTCTGGGGAAGGCTCTGATGAGGGCTCTGTGTCGGAGGCAGAGAGGGAGCCAGAGCTATATGCCAGTTATCAGCTGCCTTCGGAGTCAGACATCAGTGAGGCAGAAGAACAGCTGGAGCCTGTTCCCAGTATACGCATGAGCAGAGTTGCCAGACATAGGGAACAGCTAAAGAACAGGGGTCGACTTGGGAGTAAGGCCACAGTTGGACGATGAATGGCGCCTCCCAGAGGAAAGAAAAGGGGAATGGAGTTTGCAGAAGACAATTAGTTCGCTTAATTGGTTCGTGATTCTCCGAGACTCCTTGCCCTGCTTGGCAGATATCGGCCTGGCAGCTAACCAAGTCAGATAAGGTCTGTGACCATAAATCCTCCCTCGAAAGACTTCGCTGGATGTGAATGAGCAGAATTCACAGTCAATTAATAAAAGGAGGTTTTGTCGGGACCCGGACTTTCCTTCATGCTCTTGGGAAGCCTCGGTCAGAATAGCCAAGGGGACAACCATGACCTGGATGACGGAGAATCTCTACATATTATGATGTACTATTGTTGTCCTGCAGGAGGCTGGAGGCGTCTGTCAAAGAGAAGTCCCCTTTGTTGTGCAACTCGTCTGAAATGCTGGTTGAAGCATAGCTGGGAGCTGAATGACAGACGCTCTTCGACTTATGAAAAGCAGGTCCAGAATTTCTGTGGCTAAGCAAAGCGATGAAGTGAGATTTTGCAGCCTTTTTTTTTGGGGTGGGGGGGAGAAGGTTGGTATGTGAACCATTGTGGCAATTAAATGAATCATGTGGACGTTAAGCAAATCCAGCATCTCCCCGCTCCCCCAATTGCTGTTGCTTGTTGGAAGCCAGCTGGGAAAATCTCAAAGGATGATTAGGGCATCCCAGGATGCTACACAACGTTATAAATTACATGTGGATTACCAAGTGCCCAAATTCTGATCCTCTGATCTACGGAGAGGGGGATCTCAAAGGTGCTTTTTTTTCAAAAGGCAACTGCACTTTGGTTCTTGTTTTTTCTCAAAGACGTTTCGCTTCTCATCCAAGAAGCATCCTCAGGTTCTGACGAAATGCAGAGGAATTAAAGGATTTCAATCCCTGGAAAAATCTCCAAGGCAAGGACTTGGGGAGTACTGGATCGAATGATCTTCTAATGCAGGGGTCCCGAACCTTGGCAACTTTTAAGGCTTGGGAACTTCAAACTCCCAGAATTCCTCCGCCAGCTTCGCTTAAAGTTGCCAAGGTTGGACACCTCTGTTCTAATGTGCGTTGTAACACCATTCTTGGTGTTACTAATGTGCGTTGTAACACCATTCTTCGAAATTGGTCATTTCCAAGCTGAGCTGCCAGACATGAGGAGATGACCAAAAGCTGGAGAAATAAGGAACCAAGGAACCAAAATTGTAGTACCAGCAGCCTGGATCCTGAGCAAATAAAGGAACTGTGCTTTGAGCAAGGGGAGAGAGAGGGAATCCATCGTACGGTGGCGCAGTGGCTAGAGCGCAATACTGCAGGCTATTTCTGCGGACTGCCTGCTGCCTGCAACTTGGCAGTTCAAATCTCATCAGGGTAAGGTTGACTCAGCCTTCCATCCTTCCGAGGTGGATAAAATGAGGACCCAGATTGTTGGGGGCAACATGCTGGCTCTGCAAACCGCTTAGCCGAAGTGCTATTGCTATTGCTATTCTAGCAGCTTTTCAAACGCAATGTGGAAATATTTGTTTCTCAGTAAATATCAAGAATTGTTAGTAAGGTGGGGGATTGAGATGGGGTTGGCCAGGCTCCTATACCGGCACTCCTACAGAACTGTGGTGAGTTTATGTTTTATTGGGTCAATGGAAACAACCAACACAGACCCTCCTTCCCCTTGTATCAGGAAAATGTGGTTTTCTAGATTTAGGCCTAGCACCTGCATCAAAAAGGGAAGGGAGGTTTTCTGAGTTTTGAATGAAAATACCGTATTTTTCAGAGTATAAGATGCTCCTAACTTTTGGGGAGGAAAACAAGAAAAAAAAATCTGTTTCTGTCTCCCAGCAATTTGCCTCCTTGCAGCAAGCAGCCTGTTGCAGTTTCAGCTGCAGCACAGCCTGATTAGCACAAGCAGCTGATTGTTGATTGGATCGGCCTCCAGACAATCAGCTGTTTCAGGCTGCAGGGATTGCCACTGCCTATTGCCGTCTCCGTGCATCCCATTTTCGGCCTCCACACGCCCCATTTTTGGCCTCCACGTGCCGTGTTTTCCGGATTGGAATGGGTGGAAAATGGGGCACGTGGAGGCCGAAAACAGGGCGCGCAGAGGCCAAACACGGGATGCGAAGGCCGAAAATGGGACACACGGAGACGGCAATAGGCAGTGACAATCCCTGCAGCCTGAAACAGCTGATGATCAGGATGATCCAACCGACAATTAGCTGTTTGTGCTAATCAGGCTGTGCTGAAGCTGAAACAGGCTGTTTGCTGCAAGGAAGCACATTGCTGGGAGGCAGAGGGCAAAGGGTAAGGGATGGTGAGTGGGCAGAGCTACATTCGGTGTATAAGACACACCCAAATTTTCACCCTCTTTTAAGGTGGGGGAAGTGTGTCTTATACTCCGAAAAATAGGTATGTGCAGATGAGATTATGAAGGGCACGGTAAAATAATCCGAGGAGCACTTGACTTCATAGACTGGGCAGAACCAGCAATCACAGTCAATGTCTTTGGGACTTTTTGTGGATTGATAAAGTGACCGTTCAAATTTTTTAAAACACATCTATTTGGGGGAAGGGATCGAGCGGAACGGTCTTCCCGGTGGCAAGTTACATTCATAAAAACATACAGCTGAAACTCGTCCGTTTGAAAAGTGCTGGCTTTGAACGTCTAGCCTTACAAAACAGTTAGCATAAATCAGCAGCCTTCGGCATCAGGGTGGATTTGATTTAAATCGAGCCAATTGAAATCGAGTCGATTGAAATCATCATCTTTAAAAGAACAACTGTCATCTCTGTCCCGCAACGGCTCCTCCTCTGACCCACTGTTGACCCACCGACAGTCCCATTCCCTTTAATGCAGTGGTTCTCAACCTGTGGGTCGGGACCCCTTTGGGGGTCGAATGACCCTTTCACAGGGGTCACCTAAGACCATCGGAAAACACATATTTTCGATGGTCTTAGGAACCGAGACACCAATTTTATGGTTGGGGGGTCACCACAACATGAGGAACTGTATTAAAGGGTCGCGGCATTGGGAAGGTTGAGAACCACTGGGACAGCTGGTGAGAAGGTTGTGACACAAGGTGAGGGATGTGGTGGGCAGGTGACTGGATGCCTGCTAAAAAGCGCTGCCATGATGGATTTGAAATGACAGGCGCTCTTTAATATTATATTTATAGGCTGCTTAGAAGGTTTCACTTTCATTTTCACTGCTTGCCCTTCCTCCTCACACATAGAGCCTGGTGGCACAGGTGCATTTCTCTTCAAACCATCCTACAGTTTGTAGTGTACGCAGATTTGTAAAACAATGGGATAAAGGAGTATTCCTGAATTTTGTTTTATGATTTAGGATCTCGCGGTTACTGTGAAATTGTGTGAATGCATGAAGGCAGTGGATGTTATCTCAGCTTTGCCGAGCTTGAGTTTCCCCAAAAGGTAAATATTGCAGCATATACAGCCTCACGCTACATTTAATTGAGCTCCATTTCATGCTGAATAAACTCAATGATTAATCTTAAATAGAAAACTTCCCCGTTTCCCCGATATAAGACCTCCCCAGATAATAAGCCTAAATGGGGCTTTTGAGCGCATGTGTTAACGCAAGCCCTCCCCGAAAATATTGCAACGCAGCAGCAGCCTGGAGTTGACCACGCTCACCGTCTCCTGCACCTCCGAAATAATAAGACCTCCCCGAAAATAAAGCCGAGTGCTTATTTCGGGGATCAAAAGAAAATAAGACCCTGCCTTATTTTCGGAGAAACACGGCAATCTGTAGATAGATTTTTTTTTTACTCCAAAAGCATTTCATGACAATAAATCTGATACAAATTTTTTAAAAATCCGATTTAAATTTTTCAAAATCCAATTTAAATTTTAAAAAAAAACAGATTTTTTTAAAAAAAAACATTGATTTTTATCCACCCTGTTCGGCATGCAAATCATTTTGCGGCAGCCTAAACTACGAATAGTCCCTTTGCCTCCAAACCCAATCATGCAGCAGAGGCGCCCCCATTGTCCGTCCGTCCCGTCCCCCCAGTCCGTGCAAGCAGCCCCGTTGCCATCTCACCTCAGCCCCCGACAGGAAAGGGTGGGTCGTCCCCGTGATAGCCAGGTAATTCTCATTTCCCCCGGGGAACTTAGGAGAGAAAGGAAAACAGCGTCAATCAGTTTCTCTTCCCTTTTTATTTTCAACCAGCAACCCAACAGAAGCGGCCGGGATAAAATCATGATATTTGCATAGCTAGAGGTTTTGCAGTTGTAGAGTTGTTCTCCCAAACCCATCCATCTCCCCCCACCCCGCCATGCCGGAATATCAATTCTAGGTAAAGATAACAGGTGGTCCTTGACTTACGACCACAATTGAGCCCAAAATTGAAATGAGCCTGTCCCCATTTTATCACCTCGCTTGCCACAGTTGTTAAGCGAACCGCCGCAGTTCAGCGTTGTTAAGTGAACCTGGCTTCCCCATGGACGTTGTTCGTCAGAAAGTCGTAAAAGGAGATCACGTGATTTCCCCCGCCATCACCACCCCAGGATGCTGCAACCGTCATAAATAAAAGTCCTATGGCCAGCGCCTGAACGTTGATCCCGTAACCCTGGGGAACGCGGCAACGAAAGGAGGAGCACTAAAAAACGCAGGGTTTTTTTTGTGGGGTGGGCGCTTTACAAAAGTGTAAATTGGTACACTAAGACAAGGGGGTTCCATCATGTTTAAGACTTGCGGACTTCAACTCCCAAAATTTCTCAGGTAGCTGTGCTGGGCTGAGGAATTCTGGGAGTTGAAGTCCAGTCCACCCCCCACCCCCCAAAGTCTTAACGTTGCCAAATTTGGAGACCCTCACACTAAAAGAGACAAAGCCAACCACCGGATATTAGATTGAGCCACCCTGTGGCTTGTTTGATTTTGCCGAAACGCAAGAACTCGCTGCATTGGTGTAGAAGTCTGGTTTAACATGACAGACCAGCCTACCCAACTCTGACCTATTCAACAAACCAGGTTTAACGATATGAGGTAGAAAACAGCCAGGGACTGACATAGGAGCATAAAAGAACTTCTTTTAATGACCCCCATAATCCCTTGCGGGGTGAAGTCTGGGCAGCTCAATGGAGCTGAGTGTTTACTGGCCGGATACCTTTCATGTTGCCAGTGCGGAGTTTTGTTCAGCAGGTATATTCTCATTGTGCCGAGGCAAGAGAAATATCTGCCTAGAAACGAACTCACAGCCTCCTGATTGGGAGGCAGGAGCTTCACCTCTACGCCAACACACCACTCAGGAGCATGGACAATTGAACGTGAAACAAATAGTCTGAAGGTTGAATCATGGCAGGTAAAGGTTCCCCTCGCATATATGTGCTAGTCATTCCTGACTCTAGGGGGCGGTGCTCATCTCCGTTTCAAAGCTGAGGGGCCAGCGTGGTCCGAAGACATTTCCGTGGTCATGTGGACAGCATGACTAAATGCAGAAGGCGCGTGGAACGCTGTTACCGTCCCACCAAAGGTGGTCCCTATTTTTCTACCTGCATTTTTTACGTGCTTTCGAACTGCTAGGTTGGCAGAAGCTGGGACAGGTAACAGGAGCTCACTCTGTTATGTGGTGCTAGGGATTCGAACCGCTGAACGGCCCACCTTTCTGATCGACCAGCTCAGCATCTTAGCTACTGAGCCACTGCGTCCCACATTAGACATACTAGTTCGAACTGCTAGGTTGGCAGAAGCTGGGATAAGTAATGGGAACTCACTCCATTACGCGGCGCTAGGGATTCGAACCGCCAAAGTGCCGATCTTTCTGATCGACCAGCTCAGCGTCTTAGTCACTGAGCCGCCGCGTGACACTGAATCATGGCAACTGGATCCAAATTGGTCCAGCTGCGATGATTCCACCTTCAGACACCTCTGAAGGTTGTCTGCAGGACGACTGAGAATCTTCGTCGAAGATGATACTCCTTGGTTTAAGTTGCCGTCTTTGAACCGTTTGGAAAGTGCGAGTCATGAAAGACCACGGAGCAGAGTTAATACAGATTCTCTACTCACAGTCTGGCTGGGTCAGCTTTACCTACAAATGCTGTCCAGAAGGGCTTTCTCTTATCACAAGCCTCAGTGGAACGCGGCAATGTTGGAAAGTTTGACTTGGCCAGGAAGGACTTTATAATGCATGGGCATTTTGTGGAGGTAGAGGACAGGTAGTCCCAAAGGTCAATTTTTTTTTCAGGAGGCAACTGGACTTGTGTTTTTTTTTTCTTTTTGAAGAGATTTTACTTCTCGTCTTAAGAAGCTTCTTCAGCTCAGACAGGATGGTGGGGAATGGAAGGCTTGATCCTCCTTGCAGACAGCCGGTCGTTTGCATCCTTTTTAGAGGGTCGTTGAAGCACTTAAGGATGATCCCCGAGGACGCTATCTGTGTCCTTGGGAGTCATCCGAGTGGCACTCCTGGACCCCGTAGTCGGCAACTTCCAGAGGAATTTCTTGGATGAGAAGCAAAATCGTCTTCAGAAGAAAAAAACCAGAAAGTTCCCTTGCCTCTTGAAAAAAAAAACATCTTTGGGACTCCAAATGGCCTCAACGACTCTCTAAAAAGGATGCAAATGACCAGCTGTCTGCAAGGAGTATTCAGAGCAGAAGACGCTTCTAGGATGAGAAGCGAAAGGTCTTCCAAAGAAAACAAGAAAGTCCAGTTGCCTCCTTAAAAAAAGCGCCTCTAGGGACAAGCACCTGGATGACTGAGAATGACTTGAGAATCTCTACAGGCTTCTTAGAGGACAGGTATATTATCTTTACAGCACTTGCTCATTTCCGCAGGAAGCATCATTCAGGATTCATCCAGGAATCCAAAGCATAGGATCACCAGCCAGTGGGGGGGGGGGGGGGAGCAAGCAGCTGCTGAATTGAATGAATGAATATGAAGCTTGCTATAGTGTTTTCGCTGCTAACATCTGCAGTCCAAGCAGTTTTTCAAAACCCCACAGCAGAGATGGCGGGGGCGGGGGGGGCACTGTTACAGATTCAGAAAAGGCAGCAGCGGGACGGCAGCTTGCCCATCTTCCAGAAAACCTGCTGAGTCTGCTTACTTCAAAAGACCCAGAGCTAAACACAGCTGCCCCTCGGCCTGCGGTTCGGAAGTTTCAAAACCACTGCAGGAAAAGAGAGAGGGGAAGAGGAGAGGAGAGAGAAGAGGGGAGGGGAAGAAGAGAAGGGAAGAGGAGACGGGAAGATAAGGAAAATAGAAAATGAGGAGAGGAGAGGGGAAAAGGAGAGGGGAGGGAAAGAAGAAAAATAGAAAATGAGAGGAGAGGGAAGAGGGGAGGGGAAGAAGAGAAGAGGAGAGGGGAAGATAAGGAAAATAGAAAATGAGGAGCGGAGAGGGGAAAAGAAGAGGACAGGAGAGAGGAAGAGGAGAGGAGAAGGGAAGAAGGAAAACAGAAAATGAGGACAGGAGAGGGGGGGAGGGGAAGAAGAGAGGGGGGAAGAAGGAAAATAGAAAATGAGGAGTGGAGGGGAAGAGGAGAGGGAAGGGAAAGAAGGAAAATAGAAAATGAGGAGGAGAGGGGAAGAGGAGAAGGAAAATAGAAAGAAAACAAGGAGAGGAAAGAGGGGAGACAAAGAAGGAAAATAGAAAATGAGAGGAGGGGGAAGAGGAGAGGGAAGGGAAAGAAGGAAAATAGAAAATGAGATGGGGGAAGAAGACAGAAGAGGGAAAGAAGGAAAATAGAAAATGAGGAGAGGGGAAGAGGAGAGGGGAGGGGAAGAAGGAAAATAGAAAGAAAACGAGGAGAGCAAAGAGAGGGGACGGAAAGAAGGAAAATAGAAAATGAGGAGAGGGGAAGAGGAGAGGGGAAGAAGGAAAATAGAAAGAAAATGAGGAGAGGAAAGAGAGGGGAGGGAAGAAGGAAAATAGAAAGAAAATGAGGAGAGGAAAGAGAGGGGAGGGAAGAAGGAAAATAGAAAGAAAATGAGGACAGGAAAGAGAGGGAGGGAAGAAGGAAAATAGAAAGAAAATGAGGAAAGAGAGGGGAGGGAAGAAGAAAAATAGAAAGAAAATGGAGCGAGGAAAGAGAGAGGAGGGGAAGAAGGAAAATAGAAAGAAAACGAGGACAGGAAAGAGAGGAGAGGCGGAGAGGGGAGGAGAAGATAAGGAAAATAGAAAATGAAGAGAGGAGAGGGAAGGAAGAGGAGAGGAGGGGGAAAGATAAGGAAAATAGAACATAAAAAATAAGGAGAGGAGAGGGTGGGGAAAGGCAGAGCAAGAAGCAACCACTGTCGGCAGAGGCAGGTAAGGGTTTCACTGCGAGCCCTCTAGCCGCTCAGTTTTCAAGCGATTAAATAAAGGACCGTTTATCTTATCCGGGCAACGCCAACCCGTATTTATTACGCCGGTCAGAAATATTCTACAGCAGACTTGGGCATTTTTACAGCCTCTGAGTCCCATTCCAGCCCTTTGGCTGCTCCCGTCTGTCTCACGTGGATTGATTTTACTTTGAGGGTGACTGTTTGTTTCTTCTTTTCAATTTATCTGCCTCTGCACTTTCACAGTCCTCTTAGTTCAGCCCTCAAGAGCAGGAACAGTTTCTCCTGTGGTTCCTTGGGGAAATTAATCGCCTGTCCCTGTTCTTTTGCCATGAGTCTCAACCTTTGGCAGCTTCCAGATGTATGAACGTCAATTAGAATTATTAGCATGATTCGAATAAGAAGAGTTGGAAGGGACCTTGGAGGTCTTCTAGTCTAACTCCCTGCTCGGACAGATGGCTATCCAACATCTTCTTAAAGACTTCCAGCGTTGGAGCATTCACAACTTCTGGAGGCAACTTCTGTTCCACCGATTAACTGTTCTAACTGTCAGGAAATTTCTCCTTCGTTCTAGGTTGCTTCTTCCCTTGATTAGTTTCCGCCCATTGCTTCTTGTCCTGCCCTCAGGGTGCTTTGGAGAATTGCTTGTCCGCCTCTTCTTTGCGGCAGGCCCTGAGATATCGGAACCCTGCTATCGTGTCACCCCTAGTCCTTCTTTTCATCAAACTTAAGACATACCCAATTCCAGCAACCGTTCGTCAACTAGAAAGTGAAGTTCATACATCTCTGAGTTCCCAAGGTTGAGAAATGCTGCTCCATAATAGCACAAATTGCGCTTAAGGCATCCCATTTTAGCACCGCTTCACGGAAGATCATAGATGTGGAAGGGTTCGAGGTACACTGGGGCTCGTAACTCCTCCCTCTCAGAAAAAGGTGACACTTAAGAAATTCAAGACCAGGACTCTGGGACAAATATAGGACAAAAGGCTACCCACACATTACAGGAGAATGAGTAATGAAACATTCCGTTGTGTGTCTGTAGAAGTGTGGATGAACAAAAACCACAGGGATTTCCCACATACAGAGCTCAGTCCTGTCCATCTTAATTTCAGGGAGTAAAAAGATCCCTGAACAAAATCCATCCAGCTTCTTGTGTCCAGTGGGAAAGTTTAAAGGCATAAGCACAATATATCCAAATGTTCTATCAATCTGCGGCTCGGGAGCCACATGTGGCTCTTTCAGCCCTCTGCTGCTGCTCCCTGTTGCCGGTCGGCTCCACAATCGATAGGGCTTTCAGTTTCAGTTAGAACGGGTAGAGGAAAAAGAACGCCGCACTAGGAGGAGACTCTATGGTGGGGGAAGTGGACTTCCGGTCAGCTCCAGAATTGAACAGGGGGGTATCGATTAGGACCTTTGTGGCTCTTTTGAGGGTTTAAGGTTGCCGACCCCTGCTCTATCGAAACACCCAATAACCCTGGAAGCATTATTGCGGCAGGAATAGAAAGCTGGACCGTGGTTTTTATAAAAATGCGGAAAGAAACCGAAGAAAGGATCGCAGATGTTTTCGTACGGAAAGGACGAGCTCCTTCTTAACCATAGTCAGAAAATTCCACATGAATTTCAACCTAATTCCTTGGTAGCCTAAAAAGTTTATAAATAGCTCTAGCAAGGGGGGTGGGAGCCCCCAATTGAAAACCACTGAATTTTAATAACACCAAGGCTTTCTTTTTGCATGTTAATTAATAACATGGGATTTAAATTTCACACACTCCGTCCATAATGATTATCCTCCGATAATACTGTATAGGATGGCTTTGCTCCCCACAGCATTTGATTAAGCTATGCTTGGTTCCTGAACATTTTATTCTTATTCTGTGAATCATTAAGGTAAAGGTTCCCCTCACACATATGTGCTAGTCGTTCCCGACTCTAGGAGGTGGTGCTCATCTCTGTTTCAAAGCCGAAGAGCCAGCGCTGTCCGAAGATGTCTCCGTGATCATGTGGCCGGCATGACTAAACGCTGAAGGTGCACGGAACGCTGTTACCTTCCCACCAAAGGTGGTCCCTATTTTTCTATTTGCATTTTGTACGTGCTTTTGAATTGCTAGGTTGGCAGAAGCTGGGGCAAGTCACGGGAGCTCACTCCGTTAAGCAGCACTAGGGATTCGAACTGCTGAACTGCCGACCTTCTGATTGACAAGCTCAGCATCTTAGCCACTGAGCCACCGGGTCCCTTTCCGTAATGGTTATCCTCCCATAATACTGTATAGGATGGCTTCGCTCCCACAGCATAAGATTAAGCAACGCTTGATTCCTGAAGATGTTGTTCTTATTCTGAGAATCATTACATCCCATATTTTTCATGCTGATCCCGTCCCATTTTTCAGGATAAGCTATTTTATTTCCCCCTCATGATCTTTTGCCACTTTGTGGCCATGCCTCTCATCTATGCTCCTTTGATCCAATATAGTTCTTTTTCCACTAAGAGCATCAACCTTAAACATTCAAGGTCCTAACCGGGAGCCCCCCGTTCAGTTCTGAAGCCGACCGAAAGTCCGGTTCCCGCACTATAGTGTCTCCTCCTAGCGTGGCATCCTTTTTCCTCTACCTGGACTAGCCAAAAGTGCTATCAACTGTGCAGCCGACCAGCAAGAGGGAGCCGCAGCTAAGGGATGAAAGAGTCACATGCGGCTCCAGAGCTGAATGTGGCTTGTTTATCCCTCTGCTGCGGGTCCCTGTTGCCGGTCGGCTCCACACTTAGAGGAACCATATCTCATTCCTGCCCTAGTGTTTTTCACACTTAATGACCTTTGCAGCATCCCCATAGTCACGGGGTCGAAATCCAGATGCTTGGCAACTGGCTTATGTTTATCATGGTTGTAGTGTCCCGGGGTTATGTGATCCCCCTTGTGTGACCTTCGGACGAGCAAAGTCAGTGGGAAAGCCGGACGTACTTAACAACACTGTTACTAATTTAAACACTTGAGTGATTCGCTTAACAAACGTGGTAAGAAAGTTCGTAAAATGGGGCACAATGCGCTTAACAATTGCCTCACAGGTTTTGAGCTCAAGGGTGGTCGTACGTCGAGGGACTACCTGTACTACGTTCACATTATTTTAGCCTTCAAAATGCGACGTACCTGGAGAAAGGAGGTGAAGGCTATGAGAGAGACGAACAACTGTGTGCAGCAAGGCACTCAACCATAACTGTGGAAGACTGTTGCCTTCCACATCACCCCAATAAAAGAATAAGAGAAGGGACCGTGGAGGTCTTCTAGTTCAACCCCCTGCTCGGGCAGGAAGCCCTATACCGTTTCAGACAAATATTCTAGTTTGTCTGACATGGTGAACGCTAATATATATATTAGAAGACCTCAACTCTAATACATAGAGTTCACTGTCTTAGTTTAGTTAGACAGAGACAAACAGACACATACTGTAGATAGATAAGATGGATGGATGATGGCTACATAGACAGATGATAGATCTGTGATAGCGAACCTATGGCACAAGTGCCTGAAGTGGGACATGGAGCCATGTCGCCTGGCACGCGCGGCCACGCCCGTTCCTCTTCCGGATTTAGGGCGTGCATGTGCATGCGATGATCAGCTGCCCTTTGTGCATGCGGCAGTGCCAGAAAGTGGAAGAGCTGGTCTTCCGTTTTCCGGCCTGAGCATGCGCACCAGCCAGCTGATCGTAATGCACACGCGCATGCCAGTTAACTGGAAGATTAGCTGGCACGCTAGAACCGGAAGTTCATTTTTCGGCACACGCATGCCCCCTGGAGAGCTCCTCTCCCGGGTTGCGGCCCCGACGAGCGTGCACGCAGGCATGCTCCCTTTTTTGCCATCGCTGACATAGATGATAGATACTGTAGATAGATGGATGATGGATAGATAGATAGAAACAGACAGATGACAGATACAGAGATAGATAGACAGATGACAGATAGATAGATAGATAGATAGATAGATAGATAGATAGATAGATAGATAGATAGATAGATAGATAGATAGATAGATAGATAGATAGATAGATAGATAGATAGATGGATGGATGGATATAAACAAATTACAGATAGACAGAAGTACAGAGATGGATGGATGAATGGATGGATGGATGGATGGATGGATATAAACAAATTACAGATAGACATACAGAAGTACAGAGATAGATGGATGGATGGATGGATACAAACAGATAGATGGATGGATACAAACAGATGACAGACAGATAGATATAGACAGACAGATAGACAGACAGATGGCTAGATGGACAGATACAAACAGATGACAGATAGATAGATGGATGGATGGACGGATGAATACACACAATGACAGATACATAGACAGATAGATGGATGGATGGATGGATGGATACAAACAGATGACAGATATAGACAGACAGATATACAGACAAACGGCTAGATGGATAGATACAGATGACAGACAGACAGACAGGCAGGCAGGCAGACAGATGATAGATAGATAGATGGATACAAACAGATGACAGACAAACAGATATACGGACAGACAGATAGATGGATAGATAGATACAGAAAGATGACAGATAGACAGATAGATACAGGCAGATAGATGGACGGATAGATACAGACAGACGACAGACAGATAGGGAGATAGACAGATGAGATAGACAGACAGACAGAGAGATGATAGACAGATGGGAGAGATAGACAGAAAGACAAATGACAGATAGACAGACAGAAGTACAGAGGTAGATGGATGGATACAAACAGATGACAGACAGATATACAGACAGACAGATAGACAGACAGACGGCTAGATGGACAGATACAAACAGATGACAGATAGATAGACAGATAGATGGACGGATGAATACACACAATGACAGATACATAGATAGATACATGGATGGATGGATGGATGGATAGAACAGATGACAGATAGATATAGACAGACAGATATACAGACAAACGGCTAGATGGATAGATACAGATGACAGACAGACAGGCAGATAGATAGATGATAGATAGATGGATACAAACAGATGACAGACAGATAGATATACAGACAGACAGATGGACGGATAGATACAGACAGAAAGATAACAGATAGACAGATAGATACAGGCAGACAGATGGACCATAGATACAGACAGACGACAGACAGACAGAGAGATAGATAGATAGAGACAGATGAGAGAGAGAGAGACAGACAGACAGACAGACAGACAGATGATAGACAGACAGATGGGAGAGATAGACAGAAAGACAAAGGTCAGATAGACAGACCATCTATTGACACGGTAAACTCTAGTAACATATGAATGCACACCCGGCCTCGATGGGCACGTGTTCGTACATAGGCTCAAGGGAAGAGCAAAACCCGTTTCCTTTCCCCCCCCTCCCTCCCTCCCCAACGGCTACTGCCAATCCATCCGTCTCGAGAAGCCCACCTGCCCGGATTGGGTCCGAGGAAGCGGGCTGAGGTCCACCCTGGGCGTTGTTAAGGGAGAAGGGAAGGTCGGGAAAGGGCTGGAAAGAGCACGAGGGGAACAAGCCCTTCCCCCCCCCCACACCTCCTCCCAGACCCCACCACCACCACCACGCCCGGCCTTCCTCCTCCTCCTCCGCAGCCACAGCCTCTTCCCTCCCCGCGGCAGACAGGCGGTTCAAACTCGCCCCTCACCTCCATGGCCGCCGGTTCGGAGCCGCGACGAAGAGGGGGGGAGACCCCTTACCAGACTCTCCCCCTCCCCCTGCTTTCTTCCTCCAGACTCTCAGACCGGAACCGGAACGGAGGCCGCCCCCCAAAGGCGACGGCCGGGGGAGAGCGTCACTTCCGCCCCACGTTGCCTTCCTCCCCTCCTCACTCTATGATCAGGGAAGCAAGCCTTTGGGTCGTGAGAAAGGCGGGTTGGGTTTCTTTCCCCCGCCCCCTCCTCTCTCTCCCTCCCCACGGCTTTTTTAATTCCCCTCAGGCGCCGTTTAAGGCGGCGAGCCGGGAAGCGGCTCCGAGGGGCGGCGAAAAGCGGGGGGGGGGGGAGGAAACACGCTAGAGCGGCCGCCGCCGCGCCGCCTTCGGGAAGCCGGCGGATGTGACGTCAAAGCCAACAGTTGCATTGTGAATGGGCGCGGGGAAGGCGGTGGATTTGGAACTTCCGCTTGGTGCTAGAGCGTCGCTGCCCGCCTTTCGAGGCCGGGACTAGACAAAGGTTTTTTTTTTAAAAAAATCCCTTTAGCCTTCATTCAAAGGAAACCGGAAAAGGAAAACCAGAGCGTCCTAGTGGGGATGAGAGCGGCGGTTGGGGCCGGGCTTCCGGGGCCTTCGGCGCCATGTCCTATGCCTACCTTTTCAAATACGTTATCATCGGGGACACCGGTAGGGGAGGGGCTGAGGGGGGGTCCTAAGCTTTTTTGGGGGGGCGCTTTGGGTGGGGGGATGATGGCGAGACTGGGGGGGGGCGTTCAGTGAAGCTGCTTCCTCACCCCAGGGTCGTGCCAGGACCGCGGTTGCATTAGCATCAGAACGTGGTTAAATCTAGGTTAGGTTTTGCTGATCTCTAAATCCCAGGTTTTGTGCCAAACCAGGATCTGGCCTCCTTCAGTCCCCAGATTAACCAAGATTGGACCCAGAGGGAAGAAATGGACATTGAATCTATAACAGGCAGCCTAATCTAACCCTACAGGTAGTCCTCGATTTACAACAGTTCATTTAGTGACCGTTCAACGACGGCATGAAGTTAAGACGGCACTGGAAAAAACTGACTTACGACCGTTTTTCACACTTTGACAGCCTTTGCGGCATCCCCACCTTCACGGGATCAAAATTCAGACGTTTGGCAATTGACCCGTACTTATGACGGTCGCAGGTTCCCAGATCCCCCCCTTTGGAACCTTCTGACAAGCCGAAGTCAATGGGGCAGTCAGATTCACTTAACCACCGGGTCGTCCGCTTCACTACTTCAAGGATTCACTTAACAATGGTGGCAAAAAAAAAACGTCGTAAAACGGGGTAAAACTCACTGAACAAATGCAACGGAAATTTTAGACTCGGCTGCAGTCGTAAATCGAGGACCGCGTGGCTGAGTTAGCAACTGCAGTTATTCACTGAAAACCAGTTGGCGGGAAAGCGTGTAAAATGCAGGCAAAATTCACTTAACAAATGTCTCATTTAGCAGCAGAAATTTTGGGGCTCGATGGTGGTAGTTAAGTCAAAGAGCATGTGACTAACTTAACAACTTGGCTTAAATTCACTTAAAACACGGTGGCGGAAAAGGTAAAATACAGCAAAGTTCACTGAACAAATGTCTCACTTAGCAACAACAATCTTGGGTTTAACTCATAAGTTGTGGACTGCGCATTGCTTCCCACTTTGGCTACTGCATTCTGGGAGTCCACACAAAGTGGCCAAAATTGAGGAAAAACTGATCTGCAAGTCATCTTAGGCTTACAATCATTTATGTAGTGACTTCAAAGTTACAGCGGCACTATTGTTGTTCCCGCTTATGACCTTTGCAGCATTCCCATGGTCACGTGATCAAATTTCAGAAGACTTGGCCACTGGCATGTGTTTATGACGGTTGCAGTGCTCTGGGATCATGTGATCATCTTTTGAGACCTACTGACAAGGTCAATGGGGAAACCAGATTTCCTTCACAATCGTGTTACTGACGTAACCATTGCAGTGATTTACTGAACAGTTGTGTCAAGAAAGATCACAAAATTGGGCACAACTGACTGAATTGTCCTGCTTAGGAATTTTGGGCTCAGTTAGCGCAAGTCGAGGACTTCCTGTATACAGTCATTCCTTTTACAGTACGTACCTCTCCCAACGCTGCTTTTAAATCTCCCAAGATTCCTGATAAGACTACAAGTATAAAACAATCACAGCAAAGTTACACTCGGTTGAAACAAACGTAACCTTCTCTTTATAGTTTGGTATTTTATCTCTAGGCTAACAAACACAATAGCAAGTGTATTAAAAGATTAAGAAATGAACCATTTAAAGTTACCACTTTAATGATTAATACAGAGAGAAGTCACTAAATATATAAACACCCTTTTAGAGCCCTGCCTTAGAGCTTTACATGTATGTATGTATGTATGTATGTATGTATGTATGTATGTATGTATGTATATTTATCAGCACAAATGCAACACACATACACACACACACACACACACACACATATATATGGCTCTCTCTCTGTCTCTTTCTCTCTGTCTCTTTTTTCTCTGTCTCTCGCTCTCTGTCTCTGTCTCTTGTTTCTCTTTCTGTCTCTCTGTCTGTCTCTTTCTCTCTCTCTTTCTTTCTCTCTCTCTCTCTCTCTCTCTCTGTGTATGTATGTATTCCAGCCACAGATGACATACTCTCTGGAAAAAAAAATACTGTGGGGATAAGACACTCCTAACACCCCTTAGGGGAGGTGTTCTGTTAAGATGCAGCCTGTTGTGCCTTGAAATGGCTTCTACTGTACCACCGTAAAATGGCTTCTTCTGTGCAGCGCAATGGAGTTGCCATGGTAACGGCTTCACAGTACTCCACAAGGGGGCTCCCTCTGGTAAGGGGGAAAATCCAACATTAGAAATTACGTTTGGGCCAGACATTTTCCCCCTATAAATAAATACCTGGGCAAGGCCGGGTTTTCAGCTAGTGTGTGTGTATATTGTAGTTAGTTGCGAAGTCATGTCCGATCCATCGCGGCCCCATGGACAGCATTCCTCCAGGCCTTCCTGTCCTCTACCATCCTCTGGAGTCCCTTTTAATCTCACACCAACTGCTTCCGTGACTCCATCCAGCCACCTCATTCTCTGTCGTTCCCTTCTTCTTTTGCCCTCAATCTTTCCAAGCATGAGGCTCTTCTCCAGTAAGTCCTTCCTTCTCATTTGGTGGCCAAAGTATTTGAGTTTTCTCTTCAGGATCTGGCCTTCTAAAGAGCAGTCAGGGTTGATCTCTAGGACTGACCGGTTGGATCACCTTGCAGTCCAAGGGACTCACAGGCGTCTTCACCACCACCATAGTTCAAAGGCCTCCATTCTTTGGCGCTCAGCTTTCCTTATGGTCCAACTTTCACAGCCATCCATTGCAACTGGGAAAACCATCGCCTTGACGATACGCACATTTGTTGGTAGGGTGATGTCTCTGCTTTTAGTGTGCTGTCTAGATTTGCCATAGCTTTCCTCCCCAGGAGCAAGCCTCTTTTAATTTCTTGGCTGCAGTCCCCATCTGCAGTGATCCCCATCTCCTGTTATATCTATCTATCTATCTATCTATCTATCTATCTATCTATCTATCTATCTATCTATCTATCTATCTATCTATCTATTCATCTATCCATCTATCCATACATACCAGAGGTGGGTCCCTGCCAGTTCTAACCTCTTCTATAGAAGAGGTTCCACAAATCTACAGTGCCTTTTAGAACCGGTTCCAACTCCCTCCCCCCGCCCGTCCACACATCATCAAGATGAAGAGCGAGAGGAGGAATTCTGGGAGTTGAAGTCCACAAGTCTTAAAGCTGTCAAGTTTGAACACCCCTGAGGTTTTTTTTTCTAAAGGGTTAGGGGTGCAAGTGTCTTGTAGCTTGACAGCTTTAAGGCTTGCGTGCTTCAAATGCCAGAGTTTCTGAGCCAACATTTTGGTTGCTAAGCAAGAGCGTTGTTAAGTGAGTTTCACCACATTTTACAAGTTGGCCACGCCCACCCGGTCACAGGGCCGGCAAGCCACTCCCACAAAGCCGTGCACACCTACAGAAGAGGTTCTAAAAAAATTTGAAACCCACCACTGATACATACATACATACATTTTCATTCATGCAGAACAAATATAAATCAATAAATGGATGCATATTGTGCTCCTCTTGCATAGCATATAGTGTACAATACAATACAATACAATACAATACAATACAATACAATACAATACAATACAATACAATAGTAGAGTTGGAAGGGATCTTGGAGGTCTTCTAGTCCAACCCCCTGCCTAGGCAGGAAACCCTGTACCATTTCAGACAGATGGCTATCCAACATCTTCTTAAAGACTTCCAGTGTTGGAGCATTCACAGCTTCTGGAGGAAACCTCTGTTCCACTGATTCATTGTTCTCACTGTCAGGAAATTTCTCCTCAGTTCCCAGTTGCTTCTCCCCTTGATTAGTTTCCACCCATTGCTTCTTGTTCTACCCTCAGGTGCCTTGGAGAATAGCTTGACTCCCTCTTCTTTGTGGCAACCCCTGAGATATTGGAACACTGCTAGTCCTTCTTTCTATTAAAGTCGACATACCCAGTTCCTGCAACCGTTCTTCATATGTTTTAGTCTCCAGTCCCCTAATCATCTTTGTTGCTCTTCTCTGCACTCTTTCTAGAGTCTCCACATCTTTTTTACATCGTGGAGACCAAAACTGAATGCAAATATTCCAAGTGTGGCCTTCCCAAGGGATTGTAAAGTGGTATTAACACTTCACATGCTCTTGATTCTATCCCTCTGTTGATGCAGCCTAGAACTGTGTTGGCTTTTTTGGCAACTGCTGCACACGGCTGGCTCCTATTTAAATGGTTGTTCCTTTCATAGTTACTACTATTGAGCAAGATACCACCTATACCAGTGGTGGGCAACCTTTTTTTTCAACTGAGCCAAATTTCGCCAAAACCACGATTGAAATTTACTTTGAGAGCCACATTTTTAAAACCGAAAATACATAGGATGGTACACTGTTTTTAGTTTCAATAAGTTTTTATTGAGAATATTCTGCATGCAAGTATCCACATAGGTCGGGAGGATACAAATAACACAACCAATAAAACAAAAACTTTAGAACGATATTATTTATCGATAACGTTAAATTCCGTAAAATTTGCCTTACAATGTAGAGAAAATTACATCCTGACATTGACTGACAAAGTCACAACCACTAATGTGAACATTGGCCTTGCATTTCCTTGGATAGTTTGAGTAAGTCAGGTTTGTATGTTGTTGTTTTTAACTTCATCTCTCTCTCCCACTTTCTTTCTTTTTTTCTTTTTCTTTCTCTCTCTCTGGCTCTTTGTCTCTCTCTCCCTCCCTCCCCCATCTCTGTCACTCTGTGTGTGTGTGTGTGTGTGTGTCTGTCTCTGTCTCTCCCTCTGTCTCTCTCCCCTCCCTTCCTCTCTCTCTGTCACTCTGTGTATGTGGGTGTGTCTGTCTCTCACTCATTCACTTAATCACTCACTCTGTGTGTGTCTCTCTGTCTGTCTATCTTTCTCTCCCTCCCTCCCCCTCTCTGTCTCTCTGTGTGTGTGTGTGTGTCTGTCTGTCTGTCAGTCTCTCTCTGATTCCCTCCCTCACTCCCTCTCTCTGTTCCTCTCTCTGTCTGTCTGTCTCACTCACACACACACACACACACACACACTGTGGTCACCTTGTTGAGTGTTCCAATCACATTTGAAACACTCAACAACTGGCCTGCATTTATGGTATTTTGCAGCATTCTGCAGTCATAGGACCAAAATTGGTTGTCACTCGCCCGGGCTTTTGCAGAAGCTTCCCTCCAAAGCCCGAGAGGAGGGAGGGGAGCGGGCACCCGGCACACAGAAGAGCCGCATTAAAGGGTGTAAAGAGCCGCATGTGGCTCCCGAGCCGCGGGTTGCCCACCACTGACCTATACTGTACCTGTGCATTTTGTTTCTCTTTTCCCTTCCTTCTTCCCTTCCCTTTCTCCTACTCCTACTCTTCCACTTCCCCTCCCTACCCTCTCTCCTTCTCTTTCTCTCCCTTCCATCCTCCTCTCCTTACCTCTTTCTTCTTTCCCCTGTCTTCCTTTCCTTCTCTCTCCTCTCTATCTCTCTTTTCTATTATTGTAGGTGTCTCTTTCAGGTCTCAGTTTATGTTTCCTTGGGATGGTATTTCCCCAAACCCCAAATTATAATTTAATATCATTTCTTATTCCCTTACCTTCGATAATCTATCCTAACTATATTCCCCTCCTCTTTGTGTCTCTCTCTTGTATATATACTTTAATATTTAATATTTTCTTTCCTGATTTCTCCTTCTTCCCCCCCCCCCCTTTTCCATTTAACAGTGCATTGCCTGGGTTCTATTTCTTCTCCCTACTTTCTTTTCTAGTTTCCTTTCTCTAGCCAATCATAAACTCTTCCCCATATCTTGAAGTACTCCGATTCCTCTTTATTCTTTATTTTCATTGTCAACCTATTCATTTTTAAGAGTGCAAGAGTGCAGAGAAGAGCAATAAAGATGATTAGGGGACTGGAGGCTAAAACATATGAAGAATGGTTGCAGGAACAGCTTGCCTCCAGAAGTTGTGAATTCCCCAACACTGGAAGTCTTTTAAGAAGATGTTGGATAGCCATTTGTCTGAAACAGTATAGGGTTTCCTGCGTAGGCAGGGGTTGGACTAGAAGACCTCCAAGGTCCCTTCCAACTCTGCTATTGCATTGTATTGTATTTCTGCACAAGAGGGATTCTTTATGACTCACTTCAAAACAGGAGATTGTTTAGAAGGTTTTACCACCAAAGAGTCCAAATATCTAATATGCAGAAAGACAGCAAAAACAGAGTCTGCGTTCAGTAAATGGGGAGCTTTCTAATACACTTCTAATTATCTATATCTTGGGGAAATGTGGTTTATTAAACACAGAGGGATTATAAAGGTAAACAGGTCTAGTTTGCACTGGTAAGTATAAATGCATCAGTAAATTTTTTCCCTAGAGTGCCTCGCTTAGACACAAATCTCTTTTTTTAGCCAGAAGTGTTTACAATAATATTTTATCTTCTTTTTTTTAAGGTGTCGGGAAATCATGCCTCTTGCTACAGTTCACAGATAAACGGTTTATGGCTGTCCATGATTTGACAATTGGTGAGAATCAAAGCCAGATGGCTCTGTGAATCTTGGGGAAATCATAATTGTTGGAATGGGGCTTAGCTAGATTTCAAAAGAGCCTTGGCTTGTCTCCTTTCTAGGGCTGAGAGAAAGTGACCGGCCTTAGGGTGTGACTAGAGCGTGACTAAAACTCACGGTCCCCCAGTTTCTAGCTTGGTACTTTAAGCCAGTGTTTCTCCATAGTGAGGGGGGAGGAGTATCCAGGATGGGTTGACCTTATCCTCCAGCTGATTGGACTGAGTCAGATAAGCTCTTGGGACACGCCCCGACCCACCCGGCTCCACCCAGTTATCGACTCAGTCCTCAACTGGACGGTTTGTCATCCTGGAGCTCCAGGAAGAAATTTAAAGAGAAGAAGAAAAGAAGAATCAGCAATGACCGCCGGTAGGCTGAATAGCTCCCAGCGCGGAAGGAACGAATTGTCAAAAGCCCCCTTGGGGGCAGCAAGCTGCCCAGGCATCTGAGTGAGACAAGTATCACTCAGAAAAAGGATTTCAGCCGGGCAGGCAGGAAACAGAGGGCACAAGGCTTCCATAGGCAAGCCCTGCTGGTTGGATCCAGAAGCGCCTTATCCTCCAGCTGATTGGACTGAGTCAGATAAGCTCTTGGGACACGCCTCTGGCCCACCAGGCTCCGCCCAGTTATCGGCGAAGAACTCTATCCGACTCGTTATGCCATCTGCTCCAGACTTTTAGTATGGTTTCAAACCTTTAATTGAAGAATAACTTAACATACCAGTGCAACATTCAACAAACACATGTAACATAACCATGTCAGGGGGGGGTCTGGATACTCCTCCCCCCACTATGAGAAGAGGACTTCAACTCCCAGTATTCCCAGGCTAGCATTAGTAGCTGTAGAATTCTGGGAGCCGAAGTCCAGAAAGTTGAGAAATACTGCTTTAACTACTACACATACTGCCTCACATAGGCATACATACATACATATATACATACATACAAAGATAAAGATTCCCCTCGTACATATGTGCTAGTCGTTATCTACTCTAGGGGGCGGTGCTCATCTCCGTTTCAAAGCTGAAGAGCCGGCACTGTCTGAAGATGTCTCCGTCTTCGGACAGAAAATCCGAAGTAACGTGACCAGCCTGACTAAATGCCGAAGGCGCTCAGAATGCTGTTACCTTCCCACCAAAGATGGTTCCTATTTTTCTACTTGCATTTTCACGTGCTTTCGAACTGCTGGGTTGGCAGAAGTTGGGACAAGTAACGGGAGCTCACTCCATTACATGGTGCTAGGGATTCGAACCACTGAATTGCCAAACTTTCTGATCGACAAGCTCAACGTCTTAGTCACTGAGCCACCACGTCCCTCTACATACATACATACATACATGCATACATAAATACATACATAAAATCTCCAAGATAGATAACAGCTCAGGTTTTTTTTTAAATGAAACCAGGATAGGATAGATAAGAACTGATGGTTGTAAGCAAGGATTATAACGTCTGCTTATCTCGCCCTTCAAAATTAATTCACGTCAACATTTTGCCATGTATTCCACACAAGGGTTGCCTATTGATTTCTGAATTAGTAGAGTCTGTAGCAGCGGTTCTTAAACTAGGCGCAATTACTCCCAACGGGGTCATTTGGGCATACGGTATTCTGGGGGGGGGAGGGCTAAACGGGAACCATTTGTAATGATTCATTTGCGAGTTTGAACATCCACTTTGAGACAGTTGTCTCTGAGACGTTTGTGTACAAGCGTGTTTTTCAAACTCAGCAACTTTTAAGATAGGTGGATTTGAACTTTCGGAATTCCCTAACCAGCGGGGAATTTCTTCTACAGTGTATGGCAGCGATGGCGAAGCTTTCCAGCGCCAAAAAGGGAGATCAGGCACTCCTCTGGGCTGCGACCCAGAAGAGGAGCCGCCCGGGGGGCATGTATGCGCCGGAAAATGAGCTTCCGGTTTCCGCTTCACGCTGGCGAGCAAGTTTACCGATTACTGGCGTGCATGCTATGATCAGCTTTGCCGGCACGCATGCTCACGCCGGAAAACAAGACAGCTCTTCCAGTTTCCGACACTGCTGCATCCACAAAGCTGATCGTCGCCTGCGCATGAGTACCAGAATCCCAGAAGAGGAACGAGCCATGCCACGCATGACAAGTGGCATGGCTCCATGTGCCACTTCGGGCACGTGTACCATAGGTTCGCCATCACAGGTATGTGGGAAAAGGGGATAGCAAAGAAAGAAGCCAGAATCATGAACACAATTGAAAGTGGAATGTAGGTTGAATGAGCGAACAGAGTTAGGTGTGATTTTCAAATCAGCTGATTCAAGATGCTAAAGCATCGATGCTTTTCCCTTACCTTCTGTTTCCCTGATGCAATAGGCAATGAGTCTTAACTTCAAAAAAGTAGCCTCTTCTCCCACTTTCGAGGTGGGTTTAAATCTAAATTTCCCAACACCTGGTGTCTGTGACTGTGGTTATTGCTTCTTTTGTTCCTGTACTTCTGCGTGTTGTTGAATTCTTCATTTCACAAACTCTTCCACATTCGGTTCCTTCCCGCCTTGCTCTAGATCCGTGATGGCGAACCGATGGCACGCGTGCCACACGAGGCGCTACCCTGTAAGCTGGCCAGTGTGCATGCGCATGCTGGCCAACTGATTTCGACCTTTTGGAGGCCATTTGTTTGCCGGAGCGCGAAAAACCGCCCCTACGGGCAAACCGGAAGTTCAGGAATGGACTTCCGGTTTGCTCATAGGGCCGGCTTTAGCTCTCTGGAGCCTTCAGGAGGCTTCCCTGAACACTCTGGAGGGCTAAAATCAGCCGTACAAGCAACTCGGAAGTGACTTCCGGTTTGTTCGTAGGGTCATTTTTTGCTCTCCGGAGCCTTCAGGGAAGCCTCCGGAGAGCTAAAACTGGCCCTATGAGCAAATCAGAAGTCCGTTTCCAAACTTCCAGTTTGCCCGTAGAACCAGTTTTTTATGCTTCGGAGGCTTCAGGGAAGCTCCTGAAGCCTCTGGAGGGTGTCCCGGGGTGGGGGGCTTGTTTTCGCTCTCCCCAGGCTCCTTTAAAGCCTCTGGAGCCCAAGGAGGGCGAAAAAAGCATGCCAAAAATGGGGGGGAGAGTGCTGGTCGTGTGCTCATGCACGCTGGGGCGTGCGCAAAGCATTATGGGTGTGGCACTCCCGCGCACAACCCCCCAGCCCTCTCCCCGCTTTTGGCACGCGAGCCAAAAAAGGTTCACCGTCAATGCTCTAGATCCATGATGTCGAACCTACGGCACGCGTGCCAGAGGTGGCATGCAGGGCCCTCTTCTTGGGCACACGCACCTTCACCAGCTGCTCTTCTGGTTTCAAGCGCGCACACAGAAAACGTCCTAAAAATGGCCTGGAAATAGCCTAAAAACCACCCGGAAAACAGCCTGAAAATTGTCTGGAAAACGGCCTGAAAACAGGCCCGAGAAATGGCCACCAAACAGGCATGCATGCGCCAGCCAGTTGGTCTTCAGTTTTCTGGCGCTTCGCCGTGTGCGCATGCATGCACATGCACGGCTGTTCTGGTTTGGGTACTTGGTCCTGAAAAGCTTCACCATCACTGCTCTAGATTTCCCCCCCTCCTCTTTCATTCCTGCCGTCCCCTTCCTCATCAAAGCCTGGATCATGCCAAGAAAGGGGTGCAGGTGGGAGCCCAGCGTAACAAGGCCAGTTCCACGTTGAGTTAATTCCTCTTCCATTTCTCCACCAGGTGTAGAGTTCGGGGCCCGGATGATTACCATTGAAAACAAAAAGATCAAACTGCAGATTTGGGATACGGTGAGCAATCCCAGAAGCCTTTTCGGGCGGGGGTGGTGGGTGGTGGTAGGGGGTGTGTAAGAGACCAATTAAGTGGGATTGGATTGTCCCGAAGGAGGAAGGAGCAGTTGCAACCACCCTCCTGTTCTGACCTAGGCTTCCCGAGACAGTAAAATGCACACGCTTAAGTCCCCCAAACCCACTTTTTATTTCAAAGGCTGTGAATGACTCACCCGCAGGGAGTCACAAATAGTTTGTCAAGAATCTGGGACGGTCACAAGAGTTTGTTACAGTCCTTCAGGATAAGGCTGACAAGCACCCACCTTGATCTCCCTTGAAACGCTGCCTAATTGGGAATTAGCTTGGCAAGGCCACATGGAGTCAACACAGAGCTTCAGAATGTAAACCGACCAGAACGAACAAAGTTGCACCCTGCGAAGGCTCGCATGCCATTTCTCCTCCTTTATATCTTATGGGAGGGGGCCACTCGTCTCCAAGCCTTACTGCCGAGTTGTCCCTGCGCATGCGCACACTGGGAACAGACTCCCCCTGTCCGTCTGCCTCGCTGATGTCCGATTCTGGAGGCTCCGGAAGCAGACATAACTCCCAGATGGCCCTGGCCCCCTCTCTGCCTCCGATGCAGAGCCCTCGTCCGAGCCTTCCCCAGACTCCAGGACTGGCCCATGTTCCTGCCCAACCTCCTCACTATCTGACAGTGCTGCAGGTTCCGCAGAGTGCCGGTGGACCACAACACATCCCAGGTCCGCACCATGCTGTGGTGCAGCTTAGCTCATGCTTTAGGCCTGATGTTCTGACCTAGGCTTCACCAAATCACGAAGCAGACTCCTTGTCCGGACAAAACCTGCTTTTTATTAAGCGAATGTGAAGTCCTCTCATTCATATCCAGCAGAGTCCCAGCAAACAGTCTTTCAAGGGTCAATTTTCAACCACAGACCTTATCAGGCTTGGAGAGCTGCCAGGACCGATATCTTCCAAACGCCACACTGCAGAAGAAAATACTTGGCAAGGAGTCCCTTGAGAGTCGCGAACAAATCTTCACACTAATTAAATGAACGAATTGTCTCCTGCAAACTCCACTCCCCTTTTGCTCCTCTTTTATTCCCTACGGGAGGAGCCATTCAGCGTCCCTCCCTTTAATCCCAAGTCAGCTCTTGTTCCTTAACTGTTCCCTTCTCACATGCGCACACTGGGAACAGGCTCCAGCTATTCCTCTGCCCCACTGATCTCCGACTCTGAAGGCAGCTGATAACTGTCAAACGGCCCTGGCCCCAACTCTGCCTCCGATGCAGAACCCTCATCAGAACCTTCCCCGGACTCCAGGACTGGCCCATGTTCCTCCCCAACCTCCTCACTGTCCAATTCTGCTTCCAGCTTTCCTGGCCGACCACAACACCTGATGCGTAATTCTGTGTGCTTCTCTTTTGCTCCAAAGGCTGGCCAGGAATCCTTCCGTTCGATCACCCGCTCGTATTACCGAGGAACAGCCGGGGCGCTCTTGGTCTATGACATCACCAGGTGAGGCCCAACCGCAACGTACAACCTAGAAGTGGATCGGGATTTCACTGTGCTGCCCCAGCAGTAGATCGTTGGTGTAGGAATTAAGAACCGCCTCCTTTAAGAAACTACCTCATGGGAAATGTAGGCAAGACACTGCCTTTTGGGAAATGTAGTTCCACGACATGTGATCACATCCGTGTTTCCGATTGGCCGCTAGGGCATTCTGCTTGCATGCAAAGTTTATAGCCGGTCAGTTTAAATGCCTTTGTCAAGCGGAATAGTAGTGTTTTGTATCTCCGCTCAGCATGGGAGTGAAATCATCATCTTTTTACACCACGTGATGGGACAGGTCATGGAAAGTCAGAAGTGTCTTAACACTGAACTGTACGTTTTGCTGTGAAGAATGCCTGATAATGAACTTGATCTGAACGAGATTCCTAAGCGTGGAGTTAACTGCATGCCCAGGGCAAGCCTACCGGTGATTCCCAACATTTTGGTTTGGGATGACCATTGATGGTCTGGCAGGTCCTTGCAGGTCATCCGGTTAAGCTGCCGGAATGATTCGGATAAAGCAATGAAGGAAAAAGGAGGAAAGAGGGGAAGGAAGAAGAAAGGAGAAGGAAGAGGGAAGGGAAAAGAAGAGGGAAGGAAGGAAGGTTAGAATGAAAGGGAGGGAGGGCCTCAGAGAAGTTCTGCCTTAGTACTTGGCCACTACAGATGCCCCTGACACAAGTCCATTCCATTCTATTCTATTCTATTCTATTCTATTCTCCATTTCATTCCATATTTTCTGTTCTGTTCTACTCTACTCTACTCTCCATTCCCATTCTTCTTTCCATCTATTCTATTCTGTTCTACTCTATTCTACTCTATTCTCCATTCCATTCTTCTTTCCATCTATTATATTCTGTTCTACTCTACTCTATTCTCCATTCCATTCTTCTTTCCATCTATTATATTCTGTTCTACTCTACTCTATTCTCCGTTCCATCCTTCTTTCCATCTATTATATTCTATTCTACTCTACTCTATTCTCCATTCCATTCTTCTTTCCATCTATTCTATTCTATTCTACTCTACTCTATTCTCCGTTCCATTCTTCTTTCCATCTATTATATTCTGTTCTACTCTATTCTCCATTCCATTCTTCTTTCCATCTATTATATTCTATTCTACTCTACTCTATTCTCCATTCCATTCTTCTTTCCATCTATTATATTCTGTTCTACTCTACTCTATTCTCCGTTCCATCCTTCTTTCCATCTATTATATTCTGTTCTACTCTACTCTATTCTCCATTCCATTCTTCTTTCCATCTATTATATTCTATTCTACTCTACTCTATTCTCCATTCCATTCTTCTTTCCATCTATTCTATTCTATTCTACTCTACTCTATTCTCCATTCCATTCTTCTTTCCATCTATTATATTCTGTTCTACTCTACTCTATTCTCCATTCCATTCTTCTTTCCATCTATTATATTCTATTCTACTCTACTCTATTCTCCATTCCATTCTTCTTTCCATCTATTATATTCTGTTCTACTCTACTCTATTCTCCGTTCCATCCTTCTTTCCATCTATTATATTCTGTTCTACTCTACTCTATTCTCCATTCCATTCTTCTTTCCATCTATTATATTCTGTTCTACTCTACTCTATTCTCCATTCCATTCTTCTTTCCATCTATTATATTCTATTCTACTCTACTCTACTCTACTCTATTCTCCATTCCATTCTTCTTTCCATCTATTATATTATATTCTACTCTACTCTATTCTCCATTCCATTCTTCTTTCCATCTATTATATTCTGTTCTACTCTACTCTATTCTCCGTTCCATCCTTCTTTTCATCTATTATATTCTGTTCTACTCTACTCTATTCTCCATTCCATTCTTCTTTCCATCTATTCTATTCTACTCTACTGTACTCTACTCTATTCTCCATTCCATTCTTCTTTCCATCTATTATATTCTGTTCTACTCTACTCTATTCTCCATTCCATTCTTCTTTCCATCTATTATATTCTGTTCTACCCTACTCTACTCTATTCTCCATTCCATCTTTCTTTCCATCTATTATATTATATTCTACTCTACTCTACCCTATTCTCCATTCCATTCTTCTTTCCATCTATTATATTCTGTTCTAGTCTACTCTATTCTCCATTCCATTCTTCTTTCCATCTATTATATTCTGTTCTACTCTACTCTATTCTCCATTCCATTCTTCTTTCCATCTATTATATTCTGTTCTACTCTACTCTATTCTCCATTCCATTCTTCTTTCCATCTATTATATTCTGTTCTACTCTACTTACTCTATTCTCCATTCCATTCTTCTTTCCATCTATTATATTCTACTCTATTCTCCATTCCATTCTTCTTTCCATCTATTATATTCTGTTCTACTCTACTCTACTCTACTCTACTCTATTCTCCATTCCATTCTTCTTTCCATCTATTATACTCTATTCTACTCTACTCTATTCTCCATTCCATTCTTCTTTCCATCTATTATATTCTGTTCTACTCTACTCTATTCTCCGTTCCATCCTTCTTTTCATCTATTATATTCTACTCTACTCTACTCTACTCTACTCTACTCTCCATTCCATTCTTTTTTCCATCTATTATATTCTGTTCTACTCTACTCTATTCTACTCTCCATTCCCATTCTCATACCATTGTTTTCTACCGCTTCCTGCATCTTTCTCACACTACCGTCTGTTAGAGCAGTGAACTACCGTAATTCTTGTCTGATTTGATGTTAATGCCTTATTTTACTGTAACACGGAGAGTCGGAAGTCAATACTTCTTTTTCTTTCCCTATCTTTTCTCAATTTCCTTCCCTCTTTCCCCTCACTGCTCTTCTTTTTACTTTCGTATTATATAATACTCTATAATTTAATTTTAAAAAATGTTTCAAAAACACACCAAGGGGGTGGCGTAGCGTTCCAACTGGCGTCCCGCTGAGATTAACAGAGTTGGACGGGACCTTATAGGTCATCTAGTCCAACCCTCCGCTCAAGCAGGAGACCCTACACCATTTCTGACAAATGGCAGTCCAATTTCTTCTTGAAAGTCTCAAGTGATTATGCTTCCGAAACTTCCGAAGGCAACTTCTGTTCCTTGGGTTGATTGTTCTCACGGTCAGAAATTTTTTCCTTATTTCCACGTTGAATCTCTCCTTGGTCAGTTTCCATCCATTATTCCTTGTCTGGCCTTCAGGTGCCTTGGAAAATGGCTTGAGCTCCCTCCTCTCGGTAGCAGCCCCTCAAATATTGGAACATTGCTATCATGTCTCCCCTGGTCCTTCTCTTCACTAGACTAGCCATGCCCAGTTCCTGCAACCGTTCATCGTATTTTTTAGCCTCCAGTCCCCTAATCATCTTAGCTGCTCTTCTCTGCACTCTTTCTAGAGTCTCCACATCTTTTTTATAAGCGTGGTGACTTATTTGGTTTCTGCCCGGCGCTTTGGCCAATGCTTTTACCTTGTTTAATTGTTCGATATTGCTTTGAAAAGTGGGAAGGAAGGGAACAGGGGGGTGGCGGTTTGAACAGACTTGGGGGACTAACGTCCTTTATCTGCGGGACTTTTTCCCTCAGGGACTCTGGTTCAGACCGGTTCGGCCGAGTAGGGAGTAGCGGCACCATCTTGTTTTTCGGTTCTGCGCATGTGCAGAAGCATTTTTAAAAGTACTGAGGATGTGCGCATATTGCGCATCAATGCAATACAATACAATAGCAGAGTTGGAAGGGACCTTGGAGGTCTTCTAGTCCAACCCCCTGCCTAGGCAGGAAACCCTATACCGTTCCAGACAAATGGCTATCCAACAACTTCTTAAAGACTTCCAGTGTTGGGCCATTCACAGCTTCTGGAGGCAACTTCTGTCCCACTGATGAATTGTTCTAACTGTCAGGAAATTTCTCCTCAGTTCTAAGTTGCTTCTCTCCTTGATTAGTTTCCACCCATTGCTTCTTGTTCTGTCCTCAGGTGCCCTGGAGAATGATTTGACTCCCTTCTTCTTTGTGGCAGCCCCTGAGATATTGGAACACTGCTATCATGTCTCCCCTAGTCCTTCTTTTCATTAAACTAGACATACCCCATTCCAGCATGCAATGCGTCCCTGGCGAAGTGGCAGTAGCAACAGCCAGAACCAGGGCTGGGTTCCTGCCAGTTCTAACCTCTTCTATAGAAGAGGTTCCACAAATCTACAGTGACATTTAGAACCGGTTCCAGCTCCCTCCCCCCGCCCGTCCACACATCATCAAGATGAAGAGCGAGAGGAGGAATTCTGGGAGTTGAAGTCCACAAGCCTTAAAGCTGTCAAGTTTGAACACCCCTGGGGGTTTTTTTCTAAAGGGTTGAGGTGCAAGGGTCTTGTAACTTGACAGCTTTAAGACTTGCATGCTTCAAATGCCAGAGTTCCTGAGCCAACATGACTGGAGGAGGAATTCTGGGAGTTGAAGTCCACAAGTCTTAAAGCTGTCAACTTTGAACACCCCTGGGGTTATTTTTTTTCTAAAGGGTTAGGGTTGCAAGGGTCTTGTAACTTGACAGCTTTAAGATTTGCCCACTTCAATGCCAGAGTTCCTGAGCCAACATTTTGGTTGCTAAGCAAGAGCGTGGTTAAGTGAGTTTCTTCCCATTTTACAAGTTGGCCATGCCTACCCAGTCACATGGCCGGCAAACCACTCCTACCCGGTCACATGGCTGGCAAGCCACTCCCACAAAGCCGGCCACACCTACAGAAGAGGTTCTAAAAAAATTTGAAACCTACCACTGGCCGGAACTCACTTCTGCTCTGGATGCCAAGTGACAATGGAAGTGATACTCCTCTCCAATCCCCTGTGTTCCTCCTTTGCAGATTCTGGGGAGAAAGAAGGCTGGAGAGGATGTGTCTCCATGAAGCTAACTTTCTCCGCTTTGATCCGTCTCACTTCAATTTGACTTTTGCATTATTATTATTTTTTTCCCCTTTACTCTTTGCAGGCGGGAAACTTTCAACCATTTGTATGCCTGGTTAGAAGACGCTCGGCAGCATTCTAGTCCCCACATGGTGATTATGCTGATTGGCAATAAAAGGTAAGGATTGCTTCTGGTGTTTTCCTTCCTGCCCACCCACCCACCGAAAGCCTACGAATCTGGTGAAAAGAGTCAGGTTCTACATTTAGGCAAGAAAAACGGAATGCACAGGTACAGTATAGATGGTACCTTGCTCAACAGTAGTAACTGTGAAAGGGATCTTGGAGTCCTAGTGGACAACCATTTAAATATGAGCTAGCAGTGTGCAGCAGCTGCCAAAAAAGCCAACACAGTTCTAGGCTGCATCAACAGAGGGATAGAATCAAGATCACGTGAAGTGTTAATACCACTTTATAATGCCTTGGTAAGGCCACACTTGGAATACGGCATCCAGTTTTGGTCGCCACGATGTAGAAAAGATGTGGAGACTCTAGAAAGAGTGCAGAGAAGAGCAACAAAGATGATTAGGGGACTGGAGGCTAAAACATATGAAGAACGGTTGCAGGAACTGGGTATGTTTAGCTTAAGAGAAAGAAGGACTAAGGGAGACATGATAGCAGTCTTCCAATATCTCAGGGGTTGCCACAAACAAGAGGGAGTCAAACTATTCTCCAAGGCACCTGAGGGTAGAACAAGAAGCAATGGGTGGAAACTAATCAAGGAGAGAAGCAACTTAGAATGGAGGAGAAACTTCCTGACAGTTAGAACAATTAATCAGAGGAACAGAAGTTGCCTCCAGAAGTAGTGAATAAGGCCTTGGTAAGACCACACTTGGAATACTGCATTCAGTTCTGGTCGCCATGATGTAAAAAAGATGTGGAGACTCTAGAACAGGGGTGGCGAACAAGTTCGACAAAAAGAGCCAAAATTTTAAACTGTGAGAGTCAGAGAGCCACACCACGCAGTGACCTGCCAAAACAGACAAACACTCACACAAAAGCATATAATTTTAACAATAATATATTAAACACATAATATAACATGCTCAGTCAGGTGTTTTTTGTTATAAATTTTTATAAACCCATTAGAGCTGCTGTATAACTTTTAAATCCATAAATAAGTGGAATCTCTGTCCATCTAACAACCTACAAGATTACTTGATGACCACAACCAGGAATGCCACACTTGCAGTCATTAAACAAAGCAGTCACATATCTCGTTTAATGACTGCTTTGCTCAGTGATGAGATTGTGATTGTAAATCGAGTACAACCTATACATGGGTAAAGCCTGGTCCTAATATTATCTTCCTTTAACCTAATATATGTATTATAATATATATATGAGTTTGGATTATCTTTGATATCTATTACAATTACAGGCTGTGAGAAAAACACTCGTAGAATTTTGGGAAATATACTAACCATGGAAATTCAATTAAATGTTTTCTCCTATTTAAAACTCTGCTGCTCCTGAACCCAGAGCTTCAATATGCAACCATTATTATTAATTTGAGCAATCATTAGAACCTCACCGGAATCCTGCAGCAACTGTGCTAGACTTTTTTTTTTTTATTAAAAGAGTTTTGTACAAACAAATTTTCCCCCTTTTCACCCCCCTCCACACAATATAAATCTCATACAAATGCTATACCCCCCACCCCCCCCCCGCAAAAATTCACATTCAAATATTATACCAAACACTTTGCCCCCTCCCCTCCCCCCATCTTAAAATAGATTACTCATAACCCCTCTCCTCCCAGCAAACACTATATAAATTTCTCTTAGATTAATAATAACACATTGATCCCATTTTCTAAGCTAATTTAACATCTATAACTCTTAATATAAATTTCTCCTAGCCTAACAATGTTTCAATAGTCCCTGTGCTAGACTTTGAAGCATTATTTTTTTGGGCGCAGCAGAGGGCGCTGTTGAGCTAAACCCGGAAGTACGAGCTGGTGGAGCGGAGACAAGCGTCGTCGACCGTACTTCCAGGTTTAGCGCGCGATCCGAGCCACAGTATACTAAATAATGGTAAGAGGCAAAGAGCCTCATTTATTTTGGCCGCAAGCCGCATGCGGCTCGCGAGCCGCGTGTTCGCCACCCCTGCTCTAGAAAGAGTGCAGAGAAGAGGAACAAAGAGGATTAGGGGATTGGAGACTAAAACATATGAAGAACGGTTGCAGGAACTGGGTATGTCTAGTTTAATAGAAAGAAGGACTAGGGGAGACATGATAGCAGTGTTCCATTATCTCAGGGGCTGCCACAAAGAAGAGGGAGTCAAACTATTCTCCAAGGCACCCGAGGGTAGAACAAGAAGAAATGGGTGGAAACTAATCAAGGAGAGAAGCAACTTAGAACTGAGGAGAAACTTCCTGACAGTTAGAACAATTAATCAGTGGAACAGAAGTTGCCTCCAGAAGTTGTGACTGCCCCAACACTGGAAGTCTTTAAGAAGATGTTGGATAGCCATTTGTCTGAAACGGTATAGGGTTTCCTGCCTAGGCAGGGGGTTGGACTAGAAGACCTCCAAGGTCCCTTCCAACTCTGCTATTGTGTTGTATTATTGAATCAACGCATGTCTGACTGTCTACAGTTCCTTCGACCAAAGGTATCTTTACATGGCTTTGCAACCAAGGTGGATAAAAATCAATGATTTAAAAAAAAAAATCAAAATAATCGGATTTTGTTTAAAAAATTAAATTGGACTTTATTCAAATTTAAATTGGATTTTTTAAAATGATTTTTATCAAATGTATTTTAATAAAATGCTTTTGGAGGGAACATCTATCTAAAGATAGTGTTCTATTTAAGATGCCTTCGTAATCTGGTTTACTCGGTTTATTAAATGGAGCTTAGTTATGTAGCATGAGGCTGTATCTTCTGCAATGTTGGGACTGTCGGTTGAGTCAACAGCGGGTCAGAGGAGGAGCCGCTGCAGGATCAGAGATGACAGGGTTCTGAACCGCCAGCGGTCTGCTGAGCTGGCAGCAGAGTCGGAGAGTGAGGAGGTTGGGGAGGAGCATGGGCCAGTCCTGGAGGCTGGGGAAGGCTCGGACGAGGGCTCTGCGTGGGAGGCAGAGATGGGTCCGAGGCCGTCTGACAGTGAATCAGGTGCCTACGGAGCTAGACAGCAGTGAGGCAGAGGAACAGCTGGAGCCTGTTCCCAGTGTGCACATGCACAGAGCTGCCAGAAGAAAACAGCTCAGAAATCAGGGTCGACTTGAGAGTAAAGGCACAGGTGGAAGGTGATTGGCCCCTCCCATAGGAAATAAGAGGAGCGAAAGGGGAGTGGGCTTTTGCAGGAAACAATTCCTTCGTTCGTTTGGTCATGAGATTCGTTTCAGGAGTGTGAAGATCTGTCCGTGAATCTCAGGACTCTGTGCCCAGTCTTTCCTTGCGCAGCACTTCATTTGGAAAATATTTACAGGGCAGCTTTCCAAGATAGATGAGGTCTGTAGTCATAAATATTCCTCTGAAAGACTGTTTGCCAGGCCTTTGCTGAATGTGAAGGAGAGGAATTCACGTTCTTTTAATAAAAGGGGTTTTGTCGGGATCAGCATTCTGCCTTGTGCTTTTTGAGGAAGCCTAGGTCAGAACAGACAGTTTGCTCTTTTAAAAATTATGATTTACAACAAGCTGACTCAAATCAAGTCTTTTTCCTAGTGATTTGAATCGACTTGATTTAAATCAAAATCTACCCTGGCTGCCACTGCAAAAGGAGAACCCACAATTTTGGAAACAGATGTAGCTGGAAGATAGATTGTCTATGAGCATCCTCCTTTGGACATTTGAATCTGCATTGCTCTGTTTTATACAGCAGTGCCTGTCACTTCTCTTAGGAAGCTCCTTGGGGCAGTTTTCTTGCAGACGTTTCATTACCAAACTACGTAACATCATCAGGGCCAGTAGGGCGTAGGGGATTTGCAGCGGGAAAGGATGCTTGCCTCCTACAAGCATCTGATCACTTTGGGGATCAGGTGGTTTTCCTGTTCTCATGTTGCTCTTTAATCTGTGCATGTCAATTTTCTGCCCAGAAGTCCTTTCAGGTTGAAAGTGTTGTGGCCAGCTCGCAGCTGACGAGGACGATGAGGTTGGGGAGGAACTTGGGCCAGTTCTGGAGATTGGGGAAGGCTCTTCTGGATGCTCTGTGTCCGATGCAGAAATAGAGCGAGGGCCATCCGACATTTCCCAGCCACCGGATAGGCAGCTTCCTTTGGAAGCTGATACAAGCGAGGAGGAAGAACAGCTGGGCCTGTTCCAGATGCATGTAGGCACAGAGCAGTTAGGAGAGGGAAACAACGGAGGACAAGGAGTTGACTCGGGAAGCAAAGCACACATGGACGCTGAATGGCCCCTCCCTGGCTGGGGAATAAATAGAAGGAAAGGAGAGTGAGTGGTGGTCGTAGGAGACAACAGTTCATATTTCTGAAGATTTGGGTCGTCGTGTTTTGTGCAACAGAGACTGCTTGCCAGAACTTAATTTGCAGCCTTTTGGCTGGGAGCTCACGGCTTCGCAATTATCACAAGGAACTGATAAGGTCTGTCACTGCAGTTAAAACCTTGAAGGACTATTGCCTGGTCATTTTGGTGGGTGAATGCAATTGATTCACAAGAGGTAAATTAAGAGGGGGTTTTTCATGACCAGGAGTCTGTTTCTTGCTTCTGCTAAGGCTGGGCCAGAACAGAAAGTCCCATGGCAATTAAGAGACAGTTGTACTGACCTAGGCTTCACAAAATCACGAAGCACTCCTTGACCTTTTTATTAAGCGAATGTGAATTCCTCTCATTCACATCTAGCAAAGTCCCAGCAAACAGTCTTTCAAGACTGAATTTACAACCACAGACCTTATCAGGCTTGGAGAGCGGCCAGGCCGATATCTTCCAAACGCCACACTGCAGAAGAAAATACTTGGCAAGGAGTCTTTGAGAGTCACGAACAAATCTTCACATCAATGAAACAAACCATTTGTCTCCTGCAAGCTCCACTCCCCTTCCGCTCCTCTTGCTTCCCTCTGGGAGGAGCCATTCACCATCCACCTGTGTCTTTACTCCCGAGCCAGCCCTTGTTCCTTAGCTGTTCCCTTCTCCTGGCAGCTGCGCACACGCACATCAGGAACAGGCTCCAGCTGTTCTTCTGCCCCACTGATCTCCGACTCCGAAGGCAGCTGATAACTGTTGGACGGCCCTGGCCCCATCTCTGCCTCCGACACAGAGCCCTCCTCAGAGCCTTCCCCAGACTCCAGGACTGGCCCATGTTTCTCCAGGTTGATGGTCCTCACGTCAGAAAATTTCTCCTTATTTCCAGGTTGAATCTCTCCTTGATCAGTTTGCCTTTGGGTGCCTTGGGAAATAGCTTGATCCCCTCCTCCCTGTGGCAGCCCCTCAAATATTGGAATACTGCTATCATGTCTCCCCTGGTCCTTCTCTTCTTATAGACTAGCCGTGCCCAGTTCCTGTAACCATTCCTCATATGTTTTAGCCTCTAGTCTTCCTATTGCTCTTCTCTGCATTATTCTCAGTATTATTCTCTTTATTCTATGTATTAATGATGGATGCCTTTTCCCTGGGTCATGTGACCTTCGGTGACCTTCTGACGAGCAAAGTCAGCGGGGGAAGACAGATTCACTTAACAACCACGTCGCTACTGTAATTTAAGAACTGTGGCGATTTGTTTAACTCCTGTGGCCAGGGGCAAAACTCACATAACAACTGTCTGGCTTTGGGACTGAAATTTGGGTCTCAATTGTGATCGTAAATCGAGGGCTACCTGCAACCCTTTTTTTGTACCCGAGCGTGTTTGCTTCAAGAGTCCATCCAAGAGGGTTGAGGCCAGGCGGCTGAATTAACTGACTTTCAGGTGGGGTTTATCTGTATCATCATTGTATCTTAGTTTGATCCTGAGTAGAGGCAGATAATTCTCTCTGGGCACAATGAGAATATATCTGCTGAACAAAACTCCGCACTGGGGACAAGAAAGGCATCTGGCCAGTAAACACTGTGCTTGCTCTATTCAGTTGCCCAAACTCCACCCTGCAAGGGATTATGGCAGTGACGTGCAGTCAGGTGAGGCAAGTGAGGCACAGCCTCACCGCTCTCATCATGAAAATAAAAATGTAAAGAAAAAGCTGAGCTAGTTGCTGCCTCACCGTGGATGACTCTGCTTAACTGTTTAAAAAAAGCCTCTAAAAAAGCGCCCTCTACTATGAGGCAGGAGAACTGCATGCCTCATCTAGTCTGACTTGAGGCGTTTTATGATCACTCGAGGAGAGTTAAGCAAGGGTTAAAAGCCTAAAAATTCCTGACGTAGTTGAGGCACGCAATTCTCCTGCCTCATAGTAGAGGGCACTTTTTTAGAGGCTTTTTTAATAGTTAAGCAGAGTCATCCACAGAAGCCAGGCAAAGAGCCATGCTGTAGCACACACACTTTCCCCCAGCCTCTTTCTTTTGGCTCGGATCGGCTCCCATCCGGCTTCTCTGCCTCTCCTCTCACCCCAGCCTGCCAGCAGGAGGTGAGTGGGTGGGCTTTATTGCGTTCCAGGCATTTCCCACCCAGACAGCAGGCTGCATTTGCACTGGTGGAGCTGTTCAGGAAAGGCAGCAGGGGAATGGGGGGGGGATGGCAGAGGAGCTGCTTTCAAGCCACTGGAAAAGATATCCAATCCAACTTTTGTGTGTGTGTGTGTTTGTTTGAGAGTGAGTGAGAGAGGGAAGAGGGTAGGAGAGATAGTCCAAACTTGTGTGTGTAGTGTGTGTGTGTGTGTGTGTGTGTGTGTGTGTGTGTGTTTGACAGAGGGGGAGGAAGGGAGAGAGAAACAAATGCTGTCGTTTTAAATCGGAACTGAGCATGCCTGGCTGTGGAATTCTGGGAGTTGAAGTCCACAGATCTAACAATATTTGAAACCCACCACTGTGTCAGTGCCTCACCAGCCATAAACCTCACCGCACGTCACTGGATTATGGGGTCATTAAACAAAGACAATGATCACTCTTTCTTTGAAGCTTTTCATGCTCTTATCCTCTCTTGACCGTTGTGTTTGCCTCTTTTCCCGTAGTGACATGGAGCATCGGCGAGTTGTACAGAAAGAAGAAGGGGAGGCTTTCGCCCGGGAACATGGCATGGTTTTCATGGAGACATCGGCAAAGACAGCAGCCAATGTGGAAGAGGTGAGTGTTGTGGCCCGGACAGTGAGGAGATTGGGGAGGAACATGGGCCAGTCCTGGAGTTTGGGGAAGGCTCTGATGAGGGCTCGGAGGCAGAGAGGGGGCCAGAGCCATATGCCAGTTATCAGCTGCCTTCAGAGTCAGACAAACAGCTGTAGCCTGTTCCCAGTGTGCCCATGGGCAGAGTTGACAGATGAAGGGAACAGCTAAAGAACGAGGGTCGACTTGGGAGTAAAGCCAGATGATGAATGGCCCTTCCCAGAGGAAATAAAAGAGGAACGAAAGGGGAGTGGAGTTTGCAGGAGGCCAATGAAGTTCCCTTCGTTGGTTCGTGACTCTCCGAGGCTCCTTGCCAAGTTTTGCAGATATCGGCCTGGCAGCTCTCCAAGCCAGAGAAGGTCTGTGACCGTAAATCCTCCCTTGAAAGACTCTGCTGGATGTGAATGAGCAGAATTCAGAGTCAATTAATAAAAGGAGTTTTTTTGGTCGGGACAAGGAGTTTGCTTCATGCTCTCAGGAAACCTCGGTCGGAACAGTGAGGATTAAAAAAAAATGTTGCAAACTCTGCGGTCGGAAATCCCGGCATAACTTCTTCTGAACCCGTCAGCCAGATGGCGGAGGAGGTGGACTACCTTGTGGTCTCTTTCTTAGTTTCCTGTTGTGGCCCAGCAGGAGCCGTTGGAGTTGCCACCAGAGTCCGACGGCGAGGGTCCCTCTGAGTCGGCTCAGGAGGATGTGGAGGACCCTGGACAGGGTTCCGACTCTGAGCAGGGCGCAGAGAGCCTGGTTGGCCACCAGGAGGCGCCTGAGGCATGGAGCAGTGGTGAAAGCCAAAGGAAGGGGGCTCCTGATGTCATGCCTTGGAGCAGTGGGGAGGAGTCACAGGACAGTGAGTCAGACATCAGCAGTGAGCTATTAGATGCTCGTTACCGGTGTGCTACCTGGGGAAACGAGCAATTGAGCAATTACAGGAGGTAATTGCTCTCAGCTGCTGATCATTACACTCCTCTCCAGACTATAAAGGGACTGCTTGTGGACACACCCTTTGTAGGAATCAACTGATCATTGGATCTGTGTCGTACTTTGGCAGGCTGGATTGCTGCCAAAGGGTTTACCTGGATTGCTGCCAATCTGTTCCCTGGACCTTGGCAGGCAGGAGTGCTGCTAAAGTGATTATCTGGAGCTTGGTAGCAGGATTGCTGCCAAGGGGTGTCGCTGTAGCTGGATTGCTGCCCAGAGTGCTATCTTGACCTTGGCAGGCTGGATTGCTGCCAAAGTTGAACCTGTATGTCAATAAACATCTGGAAGAGAAATTGTGTCGGAGTGACTTGTTATACAAGAGGAGGGAGTCAGAACAGTTTCCAATACCTCTTCTGATGAGAGACGAATAGGAATCTATATTCTAGCGGCTCTTACCCTGATCTTGATTTTTTTTCTTCTTCTTCTTTTTTTCCGTTTTCCCGTTCCCAGGCCTTCCTCAACACAGCGAAAGCCATCTACAGAAAGATCCAGCAGGGCGAGCTTGACATTTCCAATGAGGTGAGCTGGACGGAAGCCTCTCGGGCTCGCGGTCAAACCCGTAACCAGGAATTCCGTCCTGGGACGGAGCCGCCTTATTCTAATTCATCAGGGAAGAGAAGCAACTTAGAACTAAGGGAAAAAAATTCTTGATAGGTAGAACAATTGATCAGTGGGACAACTTGCCTTTAGAAGTTGCCTCGCGGGGGCGTCCGTGCGGCCCGTTTTTGGCTGGCAAAGTGCTGCTGGAGGCATCCATCATGTCTCTCCCCCCCCCCACCCCTCAGCTCTAAACCTCTAACCCTAATCCCCCACCCCCGCCAGCTCATGGTGGAGAACTAAAATAGCAATAGGGCTTTATATACCGCTTCATCAGTGGTGAAATCTAAAAATTTTTTAATACCAGTTCTGTGGGCGTGGCTTGGTAGGCATGGCTTGGTGGGGTCATGTGACTGGGTGGATGTGGCTATGTCGTCATGTAACTCGAGGATCAAAAGAGAGAAACTCATTTTAACAATGTCCTGCTGGAGCAGGGTTGGACTAGATGACTTTCAGGACCCTCCAGCCCTGGATTATCCTCTCAAGTTATGTCTAGTGCCAGGCTTGTAGTCCTTCCTTCTCCCTTTTCCTCCCTCCCTCCCTTACTTTCTCTTTCTTTCTCCCTTCTTTCTTTCTCCCTTTTTTCTCCTTTCTTTTTCTTTCTTTCTCCCCTCTTTTTCATTTCTTTCTTTCTTTTTTCTTTCTCCCTTCTTTCTTTCTCCCTTTCTCCCTTCTTTTTCGTTTCTTTCTTTCTTTCTCCCTTCTTTCTTTCTCCCTTTTTTTCTTTCTTCTTTCTCCCTTCTTTCTTTCTTTCTCCTTTCTTTCTCCCTTTTTTCTTTCTTTCTCCCTTCTTTCTCCTTCTTTCATTCTTTCTTTCTCAGCACCCTCCACAACCCTGTGCAAAAACGGACATGCCCCCCCCCCCATTTGTGGAGAACCTTAGCAAAAAAACATGCTTAACAATTTTATTTTTAAAGTGGCTAAGATCAGCTGTGCGACGTGCGATTGTTGGAACTTTTCTTTTTACTTTTTTTTAGTATTTTTTACTGCCGGTTTGTGCGAACCGTAGCATTTTTTTTACTACCGTTTCGGGTGAACCGGCCTGAACCGGTAGCATTTCGCACTCGCACTCGCGCACACACACACCGCTTCATAGTGCTTTTACAGCCCTGCCTAAGCGGTTTACAGAGTCAGCCTATTGCCCCCAACAATCTGGGTCCTCATTTTACCCACCTGGGAAGGATGGAAGGCTGAGTCACACAACCCTGAGCCTGGTGAGTTTCGAACTGCCGAACTGCAGCCGACTGCCAGAATCTGCTGAAGTAGCCTGCAGTACTGCACTCTAACCACTGCGCCACCTCCGCTCGCTGATCTGGCCCTTGACGAAATCCAGTTGGACACCCCCGGTGTAGAGTATAAGCTTTAGGTGCTCAGAGCGCCTTTGTTTTCGATGTTTCCGGGGCTAAATCCCTTTTCTTCTCTTCCCTTCCAGGGAAACGGGATCAGGATTGGCGCTAAACAACCAGCGATTATTCCGGCTGGGACATCCGTCCGCCCGGGACCACAAGGCTCTGGGGACCGATCGGGCTGTTGCTAAGTTTGCTTCAAATCCTGACTGGCACACTGAGGAGGGCGCCTTGTATTTCTTATTCAAACAGCATTGGGGGAAGGCAACGATTTTTCAGCCCAGTTTTCCTTTCTCCTTTTTATATGAATTTGGGGCTCACCTGAATCTAATCTTGGGTCTCCCCAATCAAGGGCCGTCTGGCTTTTTTCTTCTAGAAGGAAAGGTATTTATTTCCCTTCTCCAGTCTAGCTTTATGTCAGCAGTGACTTTTCTCCCCGCTGTTGAAAACGTCCTTCCCTTGGACTCCATTTAATTATTATTTTTTTTGGGGGGGGGGAATCTTGCAGGTCGCCGTACCTGATTTTAATATTAAGCTGCGATGTACGCTTTCTCCGCTTCCTATTAAAACGTTTTCACATTTGCTTTCATCTGGTTCTTTTTTGCGGGAAAGGGAAGCGAAGGATTATACCAGGGGTCAGGGATGTGACCTAACATTGGGGGTGGAAAACACTAGGGCAGGAATGAGATGTGGTTTCTCTTAAGACGGGGGTAAGCAACCTGCGGCTCCGGAGCCGCATGTGGCTCTCTCATCCCTCTGCTGTGGCTCCCTGTCGCTGGTCAGCTCCACAATTGATAGGGTTATCAATTGGTTAGGACAGGTAAAGGAAAAAGGAGGCCGTGCTAGGAGGATACTCTATGGTGGAGGAACCGGACTTCCCGGCAGCTTCTGAATTGAACGGTGGGGAGGGGGGTGGGGCTTCCTGTTAGGACCTTTGTGGGTCTTTGAGTGTTTAAGGTTGCCGACCCCTGGACTATACCAAATGATTGGTTTCATATTCTGCCATGGCGGTTCTTTTAATGCAGCTTTCCAATGGAGGAGGTTAGTCCTCGAATGAACGGCGGGGCGGCGGCGGCCCGAGGTTATGGCTAAGCAAAACAGCGGTTTAAGCGAGCTTGGCTCCACTTTGCGACCTCCCTCTGCCGCCATCGTTAAAGCGAATCGCCGCACTCGTTGGGTTAGCAACAGGGTGATCGAGCGAAGGTCGCCGCTAACTTCAGCACGCTGCGTCCGTCGTAAATATAACCCTGGTTGCCAAGTGCCCAAATTTTGATCACTTGACAATGGGGATGCTGCAATGGCCGTTAAGTACAGTACAATACAATACAATACAATACAATACAATACAATACAATACAATACAATACAATACAATACAATACAATAGTAGAGTTGGAAGAGACCTTGGAGGTCTTCTAGTCCAACCCCCTGCCTAGGCAGGAAACCCTATACTGTTTCAGACAAATGGCTATCCAACATCTTCTTAAAGACTTCCAGTGTTGGGGCATTCACAACTTCTGGAGGCAACTTTTGTTCCACTGATTAATTGTTCTAACTGTCAGGAAGTTTCTCCTCAGTTCTAAGTTGCTTCTCTCCTTGTTTAGTTTCCACCCATTGCTTCTTGTTCTACCCTCAGGTGCCTTGGAGAACAGCTTGACTCCCTCTTCTTTGTGGCAACCCCTGAGATATTGGAACAATGCTATCATGTCTCCCCTAGTCCTTCTTTCTCTTAAGCTAAGCATACCCAGTTCCTGCAACCGTTCTTCATGTGTTTTAGTCTCCAGTCCCCTAATCATCTTTGTTGCTCTTCTCTGGACTCTTTCTAGAGTCTCCACATCTTTTCTACATCTTGGTGACCAGAACTGAATGCAGTATTCCAAGTGTGGCCTTACCAAGGCATTATAAAGTGGTATTAACACTTCACGTGATCTTGATTCTATCCCTCTGTTGATGCAGCCTAGGACTGTGTTGGCTTTTTTGGCAGCTGCTGCACACGGCTGGCTCATATTTAAATGGTTGTCCACTAGGACTCCAAGATCCCTCTCACAGGTACTACTGTTGAGCAAGGTACCACCTATACTGTACCTGTGCATTTCGTTTTTCTTGCCTAAATGTAGAACCTTACTCTTTTCACCCTTGAATTTCATTTTATTAGATAGTGTGAAACGTGGTCGTAAGTCACTTTTATTTCTGCCGTTGTAACTTTGACTGGTCACTAAACAAAGAGTGGACTATCTCTTGAGTAAGAAAGGACGACAGAGGCGGGGGGGAAAAACATTAAACCACAAAAGATTTTAAAGGCAAATCTCCAGAGACATTTTTAAACACAAGGTTGGTAAATGTGTGACCAACGTAACCAACATTTAAGGTTGCCTTTAATGACCCCTGTTTAATTGTTCTTCAAGACCGTCAGCGTGGTTTTTCCAGTGTCAGCTCTCTGACTTCTTTTTCTCTGGAGTTTCCAAAGGATCAGGACCAGGTTTAGAGGCTCTGTTGGAACAAACCTTGGGGTTTGGTTATTCTTGGTGGTTTCGGTTGTTTCCAAAATAAAACAAGCTTGACCTATTGGTTTAAGTTATGACAAAAACCTTTGGGGAATCAAATTGCAACCGTATGCATCCCTTAGGTGCTACCAGGATTAAATATCAGAGGGTGGGTGGGGGGGAATGGATGTTCTATCAGCATACATTTCAGTTTTGGATATTAGTATTAATGTACTATGATTATTGGACCTTTTCATCCAAATTAAATTTGGAAAACAAACTGAAAAATGAAGGAAGACTATGCCTCAAAATATTTGTTTTTTTAAGAAAGAATTCTGTTACAGGTTTCAACAATTTTGTCCGTTTGTATTGTACGTTTTGGTTTGTCTTCTTCAGAATGGGCGATCTGATATATTGGGGAAAGGTAATTTTTTAGGTAATCTTTTACCAGGGATGCGGTGTCTCAGTGGCTAAGATGCTGAGCTTGTCGATCTGAAAGGTCGGCAGTTCAGCGGTTCGAATCCCTGAGCTCCCGTGACTTGTCCCAGCTTCAGCCAACCTAGCAGTTCGAAAGCACGTCAAAAATGCAAGTAGAAAAATAGGGAGCACCTTTGGTGGGAAGGGAACAGCGTTCCGTGCGCCTTCGGCGTTTTGTCATGCCGGCCACATGACCACGGAGACGTCTTTGGACAGCGCTGGCTCTTCGGCTTTGAAACGGAGATGAGCACCGCCCCTTAGAGTCAGGAACGACTAGCACAAAAATGGAAGGGAAACCTTTACTTTTACCTTAATCGTTGTAGACTACCACCGATCACTTCTGAGTATATGCCGGGAATACTTCATGATGCTTTATTTCAAAAAGGACTTTGGCCGACTGCAATTTTAGTTCTGAAAGTGGGAAAGTTTTTTCCCCCCCTCTTTCACCAACGGTCACAGATGTACATTTTAGAAGCTGCGTTCTCACCAACCTCGCAGAGTAATCCTTTTTTCTATAGTCTTAAATTCCAGGATTCGTTCAGAAAAGTGATCGACTTTTTAAAAAATTGTACCCACTTTTTATGTCTGTTTATTTTTTGTTACAAATAACGCAGCTGTTTTGGGATGCGATGGTCGGGCATCCTTGCAACAAGGCCTACCCAGCGTGTCTGGGCTTTCATCAGCAGGGTGTGAAGTGATGGCAGGCCTGCTCTGGAGAGGACTTTTGTGTCTGGCACCTTGTCCTGTTCCTCGGTATTCTACGGAAGCAGGTCATGTGGAAGTGGTTCAATTTTCAACTAGCAATCACCTCCGTACCATGAGAATAAAGTATAATATTGCAAATCATGGATTTGAGTGTGCGATACGCCATGACTCTTTATTTTCATTCCTTAGTGAGTTCCCAAGAACAAATACATCTCAATGTCTTTGGAGATTCTCAGTCATCCAGTATTATCCCCAAGATGCTTTTTCAAGAGGCAATTGGACTTTCTGGTGTGTGTTTTTTTTTCTTTGAAGATGTTTCGCTTCTCATTCAAGAAGCTTCTTCAGCTCCACCATCCAGTCAGAGCTAAAGAAGCTCCTTGGATGAGAAGCGAAGCGTCTTCAGAGAAAAACCACAAAGACAAGTTTCCTCTTGAAATAGCACCTTTGGGGTCAAAAGGAATCTTTCCGGAGTCAGTCTTGGTTTCTATGATCTCCGCTCAAAAATAAGCTCTATTCATTTCACACAAAAGTCCTCCACCAGAATTGAGCCCAAAATCTCTGTTGCTAAGCGAGGCAGTTAAGTGAGTTTCGTCCCATTTTATGACCTTCCTTGCTACTGTTGTTAAGGGAATCACCGCAGTTAAGTTAGTAACACCGTTGTGAAGTAAATCTGGCTCTCCTGTTGACTTGGCTTGTCTGAATTTTGATCACTGCAATGGTCATAAGTGTGAAAAAACAGTCGTAAGTCACTTTTTTCAGTGCCATTGTAACTGGTCACTAAATGATTTGTTGTTAAATCAAGGACGACCTGTATCATCATCTTTTAACGACCCAATAATCCCTTGCGAGGTACAGTCTGGGCAACTGAATGTAGCTGAGCGTTTTACTGGCCAGATGCCTTTCTTGTCACCAATGCGGAGTTTTGTTCAGCAGATATATTCTCATAGTGCCCAGAGAAATATCTGCCTAGGATGGAACTCACCACCTCCTGAATGTGAGGCGAGAGCTGCACCACTAGGCCAATTATTTTCTGAGTGTACAAGGGAGATGCAGCATTGATCCAATTGCGCGGATGGGATTCCCACGTGTGGAATTCTGTAAGCCGACTCCCTTTTTCCGTCTGGTCGCATGCGCCCGATTGATTCCCTCAGGTCAGGATGCTGAGAACGCCCTGTACAGCTAATCCTCGACTTGCAACAGTGACCGTTTTAAAAGTTGCAACGGCAAACAAAAGTGACCTATGACCGTTTCTCACACTTATGACCGCTTTTCACACTTAGCGACCATTGCGGCATCTCCCTGGTCACGGGATCGAAATGCAGACAGCTGGCAACTGTTTCACATTTAGGCCGGCTTGCCATTGATCACACGCACTCATCTTTTGTGGCCTTCGGACAAGCCAGATTCACTTAACGACCGTGTTGCTATCGGAAAACAACGGCGGCGGGTTCTCTTAAAACCAGCCTGGCGAGGAAGGTCGTAAAACGGGGCAAAGCTCATTTCAGGCCGGTCTCGCTTAGCAACAGAAATTTGGGGTCGACTTGCGGTCGTAAGTCGAGCACCCCGGGAGGAAAGGCTGGCGGCCCCGCCCCTTTTCGGCAAAAGCCTTTTAAAAAGCGCCCGGAGTCACTTCCGGCCAGCCCGGCCTTGGAAAACCCACCCACCCCCATTCATTCCCGGGCCTGTAATAAAGGCAGGCGATCCAAGATGGCTTCCCCGCCTAGGTGACTAACACAGCCGCCTGATTGCGCGGGCCTGAGAGCAGAGGAAGCGCCACTTCCCGCAGGCCGTCCCGCCAACGACAGTTGATTGGATATCGCATTGAGCCCATTGCCGTAGAGGAGGAGGAGGAGCAAATCAGGCGCCTATTTAGACAGCTTCCTCCAAGGAAGCCCCCCCCCCTCTCGCTTCCACCCTCCCCCCTCCTTCCTCCGCAGCGAGCGAGCGAGCGGGCGAGAGACTTCCTGGACGGTCTCTCAACCTAACCTGCTTGCTCGCTTCACCCGCCCACCCGTCCCTTCCGCGGCTACGCCGCCTCCGCTTCGGAACCTCACTGGGCCTTTTCGGCAGCGAGCCGTCGCCTAAGCAAGCGTGGTAGGCGGGGCTTGGAGGCGTCCGAGAGGAAGTTAGGTTGCACCGTCCATGCTCGGCTGCCTTGTTCTCTCGGCTCTCTCCCTCCGAGAGGGGAGGGGGCGGGAGGAGTGAGCGGCTCCTCAAAAAAAAAAGGGCGAGGCGGAGGTGGGGAGAACCCCCCTCCCCCACCCATCCACACCTCCCAGGTAAGACCCCGCTTCTTCTTTTTTTTTTTTTTGGAGTCAACTCTTCCCCTTTCGCCGACCCACACGAGGCTTCGAGGGGGGGGGCGCGCGTCTATTATGGGATGGGCCTTCCTCTTTGCAGGATGCAGGCCGATGCAGGGACTGTCCCCATCCCTCCCCCTCCTCTTGCTACGGGGAGAGAGAGGGCCCAATTTTAGACGGAATAAAAGGAGGAATCGAAGCTGAGCCGCCTTTGCTCTCTCTTCGCTCCCCCCCCTGAATTGTTGAAAGTGGGGGGGGGGGAACCATCGAGGCTCCGCTTAGCAAGAGGAGAGAGAGGAAGGGAGGGGGTGGGTGATAGAGAAGGGGGAGACAGAGAGGAGGAGGAGGGTCTTTCCCTATATCCCCCCCCTCCCGCCTTCCTTCCAATATCCCATCTTCAATCCGACTCTTCCAGCCGGGTTCGACCCCGCTGCAAGGATGCCCCGCCGGGGAACCTGAAGGCGGGAGATGCCGGGCTCCCTCTGGGCCTCTGGGGAGGGCCACGCAAAGGTGGGTTCGCCCACGTTGGCGGGATGCAAAGGCCATGGAGGCCTGGGGGGGGGGAAGGCCTGGGGCGCAGGATGGGTGGGGGGGGGGAAGAGAGAGGGACTCCAGGGCCCATGTGTCTGTGGAGGGGAGCTGTGCTGCCCTTGCAGGTGGGCATCCGTCAGGGGCGGCCCGGAACCTCCTTGCACACCCCAACCCGGGAGGGTGGACTTCATTCAAAAATGGGGAGGAGGGGGACGAGAGAGAAGCAGGCCGGACTGAGGCTCCCATCGTAAGCCTCTTTCCAAGCTGCTGCCTGGTTGTGGGGGTCTGGCTTTGGTGCCTCACAGAAGGGGTGCTTCACCTAGGGGGGGGGAGACGTAGCCCTTAACCCGCCCGCTTTCCCGACCGAAAATTTCTGCCTGTGTCATGGTTTGAGTAGGGTGTTCCCCTCCCCCGGACGAAAAGGGCAGGATATATACCTATATCTATATCTATCTGTCTATTTATCTGTCTCTCTCTCTATCTCTCTATATACATATCTATATCTACCTATATCTATCTATCTATCTATCTATCTATCTATCTATCTATCTATCTATCTATCTATCTATCTATCTATCTATCTATCTATCTATCTATCTATCTATCTATCTATCTATCTACCTACCTACCTACCTACCTACCTATCTATCTGTTTATATCTATCTATCTATCTATCTATCTATCTATCTATCTATCTATGCTATCTATGCTATCTATCTATTTATGCTATCTTCTATTCTATCTATCTATCTATCTATCTATCTATCTATCTATCTATCTATCTATCTATAATCTATCTACCTATCTATCTGTATTCACATCTATCTGTTTATATCTATCTATCTATCTGTATTTATATCTATCTATTTATATCTATATGTATTTATATCTATCTGTTTATATCTATCTATCTGTATTTATATCTATGTTTATATCTATCTATCTGTACTTACATCTATCTGTTTGTATCTATCTATGTATCTATCTATCTATGTATGTAGCTATCCATCTATCTATCTATGCTATCTATCTATGTTATCTATATCTATCTATCTATCTATCTATGTATCTCTCTCTCTCTCTCTCTCTCACTATCTATAATCTATCTACCTATCTATCTATCTGTATTCATATATATCTGTTTATATCTATCTACCTATCTCTGTATTTATCTATCTATCTATCTATCTATCTATCTATCTATCTATCTATCTATCTATCTATCTATCTATCTATCTGTATTTATATCTATCTGTTTATATCTATCTGTATTTATATCTACCTGTTTATATCTATCTGTTTATATCTATATCTATCTATGTTATCTATCTATGTTATCTATCTATTCTATCTATCTATCTCTGTATCTATCTCTATCTCTGTATCTCTCTATCTATCTATCTGTATTTATATCTATCTGTTTATATCTATATGTATCTATCTGTATTTATATCTGTTTGTATCTATATCAATCTATCGATCTATCTGTCTGTATTTATATCTATCTATTTATATCTATATCTATATGATGATGATGAGGGTTATGGTTGGTGGCCTAGCCAGCCAGATATTCAGACTGCGGTTGGTGGGTTTTTTTTTAAAAAAAATTGTTTGTCTGCCTGTGGAGTCCTTTCCAAGGACCTGGGGTAATACTGTTATTATAGTATTAATATTACTATTACTATTATTTAATTTGATTCATAGTCTGGGACTAGTAAAGGCTTAACAGTTGAAACCCTAACCAAGGACCTAAGAGCCGTTAGGGTAGCATCTGAGTATTATTAGTATTAATCTTCAATTCAGTCTGGGGCTGGTTAAAAACTGAACAGTTCCAGTCCTAACCAAGGACCTAAGAGCTATTAAGGTAGCATCATCTTGAGTATTATTAGTATCAGTATCATTTGTATTATTAATCTTCAGTTCAATTCACAGTCTGGGACTGGTAAAAACTTCCAGTTCCAGTCATAAACAAGCTCCTAAGAGCTGTTAAGGTAGATTCTATTATTAGTATTCATATTATTAATTTTCAATTCACTGTCTGGGACTGATAAAAACTTAACAATTCAAATCCTAACCAGAGGCCTAAGAGCTGTTAAGGTAGCGTCTGAGTATATAGGCCAGTGGTTCTCAACCTTCCCCGTGCCGCGACCCTTTAATACAGTTCCTCATGTTGTGGTGACCCCCAACCCTAAAATTGGTGTCTCGGTTCCTAAGACCATCAAAAATATGTGTTTTCCAATGGCCTTAGGCGACCCCTGTGAAAGGGTCATTCGACCCCCCAAAGGAGTCCCGACCCACAGGTTGAGAACCACTGATATAGGCAGCTCCAAGTAGGTTGGGGTTTTTAGCAACCTCAGAATATTCAGGTGTTAAGAAGTTCAAAATTTCCATGTATCTATGCAGCCCTTTTGGGTATTGCTTCAAGGGCTCCTATTACTATTGGTACAACCACTGATTTATTCCTCCATAATAGCTCAAGTTTAATTTGCAAATTATTATTTTTTTCTAGCTGTTTCTCCTCAATTCGTGCATCATTTGGTATTGCAATATCTATGAACCAGACTTTTTTTTTCTTTTCTTTTCCACAGTAGTGATATCTGGTAAAAACCATTCAGGTAGGTCCTAACCAAGGACCTAAGAGCTGTTCAGGTAACCTCTGAGTATATAGGCAATTCCTAGTAGGGTGATGTTTGTTTTTTTTGCAAAGTCAGAATATTCAGGTCTAATAAGTTCAAAATTATTATTCATCGTTGCACAGGTAGCCAGATGTTATCACCCTCCTGCAACTGCATTTGTTTTAGTTTCTACGCCTCCAAGGGGGCACAGTGCCCTCTTCTCTCTCAATTTGCCATTCACACTAGACAAGGTCACAATATAGAATCTTTTCCTGTTTCACCTAGGCGGGGAGGGGGGGGAGAAACCCCCATCATTTACTCTGGTTTGGCTGAAAACTGGAACTTCTGACTGGAAAATTGCAGCTGGAATACATGGCATTCACATTTTCACAAATCACAATATGACCTTAAGCTGCTCTGTTTTTTTTTTTTAATAAAGTTTTTATTTTATTTTTATATAGACAATCCATCTTCCATTAAACAGCGTGTCATCTGGATACAAATATTTTGTGCAATAGCGATTAAAATTTACAATCCTACTCATTATTCTATTCCTAGGTTAATACCAACATCTTAAATGTCTAATACTGTAACAATCCTCTTCTTGATTTATTTAACTTTGTTAATTATGTTTATTGGTACATTTTATATATATATATATATATATATATATATACACACACACACACACACACACACACACACACACACATATCCATATCCATACATATATGCATATATATATGCATATATACACATACATACACACACAAACATATAACACAAATACATACATCCATATATATATGTATGTATGTATGTTGTGTTTGTGCTGATAAATAAAGGGAGACTAGTATAGATCTATTTCAAGCTATTTAGCTCTCATCAGCTAGCCATACCCTTACTGGGAAATACCAGGGGTACCTGGGCATACCAGGGGTTGTAACACAAATACATATACATACATACATACATACATACATACATACATACATACATACATACATACATACATATCACAACTATTTTTACTTCTAATTCTTTTATTCTCCATCGATACAAATGATTCCCATATAATATAATCATCAGTTTGTTCTTTCTCTTTAATTGCCAGCCTTCCTCTGTTCATTTCTTCACATTCTAGTATTTTCCTAATCCAATTCTCCTCTGTAGGAATCCTTTCGCTTTTCCAGTTTTGTGCAAATGCAATCCCAGCTGCTGTTATAACATGGATAATCAAATATACATTTTCTTTATTATAAATTTCTAGTAAAATCCCCAACAGGAATATTTCTGGTTTTAAGTCAATATGTTGTTGTATCATCTTTTCCAACCACGAGTGTATTTTGCTCTGTTTTGAGATTGGGGGGGAGTGGGGGGGGGAAAGAGATGGGATTACAAACACAGGTCATTTTTCTGTAACTCTTGAATTAGGGGTATTGGTGGAGAAAAAAGGTGTGACTTGTAATTTTTCAAGAGTGTTGTCAAAATATGGAAACACACTATGCCCAGGATGAAGAACCTGTGGCACGCATGAGCCCTCTCTGCAGGCACGTCAGCTGTCATTGCAGCTCAGCTCCACTGCGCATGTGCGCATGCCTCCCGCCAGCCAGCTGGCTTTCAGATCTGTGCCACGCATGCGCGGGGGAGAGGGGTGCATGTGTGTGGGGGCATTCACATTGCATTTTGGGGGTTCCCGCGCATGCCCTCCCCACACCCCATTTTGGGAAAGCCTCCTGCACCAACCTGGAAGCAAATGTATGTGCATGTGCGGGGGGAGGACAAACGGGGCGCATGCACGGGTGGGGCGCTTGCATTGTATTTTGCGGTTACGCGTGCACTTTGGGCACTCGGCACCAATAACGTTAGCCATCACTGCTCTTATGCCTACCGGTGTGGTGCTCTGGTTAGCAGGTTAGACTGCGCCTCACCGACTCAACCAGGGCAGGTTGCGGAAAGCCAACTTTGACCCTAGTGTGAAATTTCCAAAAGGGACTCCCTCCAAAAGCTAAAAGTGTTACAGGCACAGTCATTTTCTCCATAGTGAGGGGGAGGAGTGTCCAGACTGGGTTAACTTTGTCCTCTCATTGATTGGACTGAGTCAGATAAGCTCTTTGGGAACACCCCCTGGCCACCAGGTACTACCCAGTTATCGACTCAGTCCACTCACTGAATGGTTGACCATTCTGGATCTCCAGAAATTTTTTTAAAAAAAAATCAAAGAAAAAGGTTTGGACCTGTGGATTTTGCCTCCCAGTACCGCGCTATAGCCTCTGATCACCAGCAAGGACTGCCACAAGCCCCCTGGGGCGGCACGCTGCCCTGGCCACTGAGTGAGACCGGAGTCACTCAGTGAGGACCGTTGCCGGGCAAAGCCCTGATTGTTCATCTCTTCTTTTCTTCTGCAGAAAGTAGCTGCAAATCGATGCTTTTTACATGGAAGTAAACTCCGTTAGACTCTGTGTGAATTTACCGTCGGGTAAGTGTAGCTTGACCGCTGAACGGCAGAAAAGTTGTTTTATGAGGTCGCTGTCAAAAGAGGTGGGTTTGAAAACGTTTGCGCTTATGTGTTTTAAGCCCGAAACGGAAAACGCGCGTTATTGGAGAAAATTGAAAAGAATGAATATGCGACCCAGGACAAGCGCAACTCGTTAGAAATGCGCTCTTTAAATGAGCATGAAAGGAGGGAGGAGTTTTGGAAGTTGAGAATGTATCATTTCATTGTCTTTTTCCGCCTTTCTGATAATACAGTGGCACAGCAGTGCTATGCATTTGAAAGCAAAGGGGCTTATCCACCTCTCAGTGGGTTATAGGTCTGAAATATTTTTGACCCGTATTGGTGTCCCTGTATGTTACCGGATGCTCCAACGCTGGAAGTTTTTAGGAAGAGACTGGACAGCCATTAGTCTGAAATGGTATAGGGTCTCCGGCTTGAGCAGGGGTTGGACTAGAAGGCCTCCAAGGTCCCTTCCGGCCCTCTTCTGAATTATATGAAAAGGATAGCTTTTCCACTATCCTCCCCTCAGTCTTTATTTCTCCATAACCATTACAGACTGCTTTTTCCTGTTACATTGTAGAGAGGTAGTAGTCTAAACAGTGAAATAATAATATGAAAACACCGCATTTGCATACGGGTGGACTCTGTCATGATAGCTAAAGATCCATTTTTAATAAAATGAGGAAGGCCTGTATTTGTATCCTAGCCCTATAATTTAAAGAAGGGGAAACAAGGTGATTAGGGGGGACGTTGGAAAAGGAATTTGGAGAGGACTTGGTGAACCACAACCAAATACTGTATCTCTTCCCCTTCCAGAAGGGAAGGTCCTTAGTATTTCATGATTGACTGGTCCATTTTCTTGGTGTAAATAATAATAATAATAATACTGCTATTAAAGCAGTTGGATCTGGACTGCTCTGTGAATGGGATTGCTGACGGCACGGACTCTTGTCTTGGTGGGGCGGGGAAGGATGGAGGTCCTGTGGAACCTCTGTTGGCTGGGTTTTAAATGCTCTCTCCTTATCCAGTTGCCTTCCAGATGTGGTGCACTACACCTCCCATAACACCACAGTCATGATAGTTGGGGATGAACCACCTGGGGCGTCGGGGGGAATGCCCGTTTGAGGAAGACAGTACCGTCCGTTTCCTTGACCATCTCTCCCATACCCAAGCCAAACAACCTCCCAGAAGCGTAGATTAATACCCTGTTTCCCCAAAAATAAGACCTCCCCGGATAATAACGCTTTTGCGTGCATGCGCTAATATAAGCCCTTCCCCGAAAATAAGCCCTTCCCTGAAAATATTTAAATGCATGCACAGCCATTTCCTGGGGGCAGAAGTGGGGTGAACATGCCCCATGCACCTGCCATCCACGAGGAACGGCCTGGCGGAGGCCACTCCCGCAAACCCTAGCTACCCTGCCCCTTCTCTTAGTGGCGGCCGCAAAAAGAGCGGCAGGCCCAGCGAGAGCGAGCCAGAAACAGACAGAGTTTCCAGCCTTCCCTGGATCAGCTGATCCGTGGCCCGTGGTTAAGGGACCTCCCGCACCTAAAAAAATAATAAGACCTCTATGAGAATAAAAGGCCAAGCGCTTATTTCGGAAGGGGGTGGGATGTCAAAAGAAAATAAGACCCTGCCTTATTTTCAGGAAATACAGTATATTTGTCTGTTTTTGTTTTTATTGGATTTATATGCCGCCCTTCTCCCAAAGGACTCAGGGCGGCGTACAACATTTAAAAGCACACATCCCGAAAAGTTAAAAAGAAATTAAATATATATCCAAAAAAAACAAATCGAATTTATAGAACAATACATTTAAAAATTGAGTTAAAATTAACAGGCCAGGCCGGCTTGCTGGAAAAGCCAACTTTTTAGGGCGCGTCGGAAGGACCGGAGGTCAGGGATTATGCGAAGCTCCGGGGGCAGCTCATTCCAGAGGGAAGGCGCTCCCACAGAGAAGGCTCTCCCCCTGGGGGTCACCAGCCGACACTGTCTGGCCGACGGCACCCTGAGGAGGCCAACTCTGTGGGATCGTACTGGATGGTGGGAGGCTACTGGTGGCAGTAGGTGGTCTCGCAGGTACCCTGGGCCTAAGCCATGGAGCGCTTTAAAGGTCATAATTAATACCTTGAATCGCACCCGGAAAACAACCGGCAACCAGTGCAGGCCGCCTAAAAGGGGTGTAACATGGGAGCACCTAGGTACCCCCATGGCAACCCGCGTGGCCGCATTCACCAGTATACCAATTCACCAGTATACCAATGGAGAATGGGGATGTTTGCTGTTTCTCTCCCAAATCTGGTCAGAGCTTGCGTATTTGGAAAGGCTAACAGTAAACCGTGAGCAGCAGCAAACAGAAGGAGGGTTAGGGAAAAAAAGGACCCATCATTCCAGATACCGGGTTGTTCAAGCAAGTTGGACCTATCAATAATTGAAATAAGGAAACACAACTCTGGAAGTAGGTTGCTAGCAAACTTTTTTGTTTGCTCCTTCCTGGAGGGACTGCCAAGTATGGAGATCTCCCCCCCTTTTCTGTCTTCACCTTGGGAACCCAAAACCTGTGGCAAGACAGACTTTTCCTCCACGTAGCTCCCGGCAGGAAGGGCAAACAAATCTAGGAGTGTCAGCTGGTTAGGGAGGACTGGATTACCCACACCCGCTCTCTACATGGGGCTCCCCTTGAGATGCACCCGAAGGCTGCAGCTGGTTCAGAATGCGGCCGCGCGGGCAGTCTCGGGAGTCACTAGCTACTCCCACATAACACCTCTCCTGCGCGGGCTACACTGGCTGCCTGTGGCTTTTCAGGTGCGCTTCAAGGTGTTGACCATCATTTTTAAGGCGCTCCATGGCACAGGACCTAGTTATTTGCGGGATCGTATCCTGCCCCATACATCCCTTTGGCCGATTCGCTCACACAGAGAGGGACTCCTCCGGGTGCTGTTCACTAGGCTGTGCCAGCGGGCGACGCCTAGGGGAAGGGCCTTCTCTGATGGGCCCGACCCTCTGGAATGACCTTCCCCCCGACATTAGAATGACTACGGATCTCCGCTCCTTCCGTCAGAAACTTAAAACCCACCTATTCCAGCTAGCCGGCTTGGCCTAATTCCACCTATCCCACCTCAGTTCTATTTCTAAATTTTAGGATTGGTTTTAGGGTGTTTTTTAATTTTTATAAATTGTACAGGGGTTGTTTAATTTGTTTTTTACCTATGTGTATGATTGTTTGTATGTTTTAAATTTATTCCTGTACACCGCCCCGAGTCCCTCCGGGGAGAGGGGGTGGTCTAGAAATTTAATAAATTATTATGATTATTATTATTAATTTAAATTAATCAATTAATTACTCCGGGTCTAATGTTCGGAGGGTCTTTGAGAGATCTTGTAAGCCCTGTGATCTGAAAAGAGCTGGATGCTGGACCTCTCCGACCTTCCCATTGTGAGGGCACAGACCTTTTAGATCTGTCCCATCTGAATCGCCAGGGTCCCAGTTCTACCTGCTGAAGAGGCGGTTGGCCAAAACCGTAAGGCGTTTCTGTTGTCTGGGAGCCATGTTATACCTCCTTCACATAGAGGACCGTGATGGCGCACCTAGGGCATTGCATGCCACAGACGGCTGCGCGGGCACGCCAGCCATTGCCCCAGCACGGCTCCATCGTGCATGCGTGGGAGCCTCCTACCAGCCAGCTGGTTTTCGGGTCTCTGTTGGGCATGCATGGGGGGGCAGTGCGCACTCACATTGCATTTTGGGGCCCCGCACGGCACCCTGGTGCCCCACTTTGGCTTCCAGGTTAGCACAGGAGGTCTTCCAGGCCCAAACCGGAACATTGGGGGGTGGGGGGTTACTCGCAGCCCTCCATGCCCCTTTTTGGCTTTCAGGTTATACAATACAATAGTAGAGTTGGAAGGGAGCTTGGAGGTCTTCTAGTCCAACCCCCTGCCTAGGCAGGAAACCCTATACCGTTTCAGACAGATGGTTATCCAACATCTTCTTAAAGACTTCCAGTGTTGGGGCATTCACAACTTCTGGAGGCAACTTCTGTTCCACTGATTCATTGTTCTCACTGTCAGGAAGTTTCTCCTCGGTTCTAAGTTGCTTCTCTCCTTGATTAGTTTCCACCCATTGCTTCTTGTTCTACCCTCAGGTGCTTTGGAGAATAGTTTGACTCCCTCTTCTTTGTGGCAACCC